>JAKSZP010014828.1:0-89479 GCA_022478985.1 Massospora cicadina
GCCACTTCTGAGCTTTAGAATTAAATAAAAGCTTTGTAACTCAAACTTCTTGATAACCCCAAACTTTTTAAGCCCTCTTTCAGTATTGTTCATTAAAGTCTTAAGGGATGGTACTAGTAAGGGTATCAAAAACTAGTAAAGATATTATAATCTTTATTCTAGTGGGTGCGTTACACATTTATAGTGTATGACACTCCACAAACCATAACTTCAACTTTTACTTTTTAAAGCTTCATTAGCTGCCTCTGGCGGGAAATCCATAATTGAATCAAATCTTTTTAAAGTTTCCTTTGAGGAAGGTAGCATCAGGAATTTCTCCTGCTGCTCTGATATCTTCTCAATGAAGATGGGGTCAACTAACCCACAATAAATGTGGATGGCGCGGTGAACCAGTGAGATTAGCATGGAATGGGAAATCTGGAAATACAACATTTGATTTTGGTAGAAATGGGAAAAAGTCTATAGGAGGTGGACCTCTGACTTTAACGGTAAAGTGACCTGAAAACACTGGAAATTCCTGGAATTACGCTTGTTACCATGTGTAAGCATGGCCATTGGGCGGGATCACTTTAGCCACAGCAGCGTACTGTCAGTTATTCTTATCAATCATAATTTGATCCTTCCCCATGTTACATTTATTGGCTTAGGTAAAGTCAAATTGAAACAGTTATAAGAAATTGAGTTTACTAATGAGAGAAATATACAAGTCTATATGTATCTACATTCTTTTATATTGTACTATCTATTCTTTTTCCAGTCATGGCTAACTTATCATTTTTTATCAAGTCATTGATGGTAATAACATAAGTCTTTACTTAAATTTCTAAAGAATATATTGTGAAACATTTGTGAATAAAGTTAAATGCATATTATAGCAAAAGTGAAACATCTCATGCCCATAAGTGTCATAATTGACTTGAATTCAATTGTTGAGATTTTATAGACCAACAAAAGATACAAATTTCAACTATCTATCTCTATAAATTATTTCTCAAAGGTGTTTTTTGTCAGTATGTATTATCTCCCTTAATACTGTATCAAAAATTAATGTTTGATACACCATTTTGAAAATTATTTTTCTCTCTAACAATAAATAAATAAGTAAATATCTTAAAATGTAATTTTTGTTAAAAATTGCATTTTATAACTTTTATCTATTTGAGGAAGGTCAACTAGGGGACAAGCACTTCCAATATATAGTGGGTATAAACTAATGAAATTTGAAAATTAAAAGGCGCCCCAGAGGGTTTAAGGCCCCTCTTGTTGTCTCCAGGATCACCAAGTTTAGGACGGTAGGGGGTGGTTATGATGGCTCATTCTTGGATGAAGCATGAGTGAAGGAAAGAATCAATCTTTAGGAACCATATGGGGAACCATGTATTGATTGTCCTCATGTTACGTGGGGTCATGTTTCCAAACAACCATGCTTGGAAATGTTCCAATATAATAGTGTAAACGATTGATGCTTCTTGGATTGTAGGCGTTGCTCCTGTAAACGATTCCAGTACTATTGTATATATCGTCCATAGTGCTATTGATACTATTAACGCCTGGAGGGATGGGTGGATAGATGAGTCCATGTTTAGAGCGAACTTGTTCCTAGCTAGGCTGAATGGTTGTCCACTTTCTTGGCGGAATAGGCGCATGACCTCTCTCCATAAAGACACTGATGTTGGGCATTGTTCTAAACAGTGTGCTAGGCTTCCATACTGACCACATATTGTACATGAGGAATGGGTAGCATTTGACTGTTCTGCTGCGTGGTATACTATCCTCATGCATCTTCACACATGTACTCCTATCCTGGGTTGAAGTAGAGGGTGATGTGTGTATCTCCATACTCTTCTTTGGGTCTCCAGGTTGTATGGTATATCCATATTGTCCAGGTAATCAATACTGGCTATGGTACTTAAATTCTGCATACTATATTATCTGTGACTGTTTGGCCATTGATTTTCTGTCTGTGAGTTAGCCTTGGGCGTCCTCAGTGACTGGTTTGGCCACATAAGTGGATCTTACATGTTGCTCTTCTCATGGCTAGGAGTATTTGCTTGAAATGTGCAGGAGTGCCATGTGGTCCTGCAGCTGTAGGATGGGATGCCAGATACCTGATTAATGTGTTTGGGTGATCTGGGTTTTTTAATTAGAGTGCACGTGTGAAGTTATATCTTGCTGTTCTGGCCCATTGTATATCTGAAAGATCTGGGCTTGTCACTTGAGCTATCCAGGAAATAGTATATGGGTCGCTTGCTCTACATAATTAGTAAGCCCCATAACTCCATTCCTTCTAGAGCCAAATAGGGTTTTGAGGCGTACAGGGGGTTGTGGTTGGACCAGAGCCATCCTTGTAATAGGGCGTGAATTGTATTAAAGAAGGCCGGTGAGAAAGCAATTGTATGGGCCATGAACCATATGATTGATAGAATCATAGAGTTGGCTACTGTGACCCTTCCTGTTAACACTGTTTGATGTCCATGCAAGGAGGCAATACGTTTTTTATTTTATCAAGAAGTTGATTTTCCAACATGGAGTTGGCGTAACCTCCTGCTTCTAACCATACCCTTAAGTGACAGACAGGTCCAGCTGTTGGCTTGGTGGTAAAGGGAGGTTTCAGTGGGGTTATTGCTGATTTTCGCCTCCTATGTCTGGTGAGGAGTCTTGATGTTGTATTAGTTTGGTGGCCCAGGGTAGATGGCGTCCAATGGGTCTGATATTTCCCCAGGAGTATGATTTCCATTTTCTCAGTGTTAAGTGATGCATTGCTTATGGCTGATTAGACTTGTATTATCTTCTCAATTCTGAAAGCATAAGGATTATTGGATATTCCCACCACACAATCATCAGCAAAGGCCATTATTTTGACTGGTGGTTGGCCCTTGAAATTACTTTTCCTTGAGAAGTGTATTTGTATTCTGGATTATAGGATACAAGCTAAAATTTGTAAAGTAGAGGGCTTAAGAGTCTCATTTTTTGAGTCCTCTCTGTGGGATGACTAGGCTAGTTAAGAAGCCTGCTCCACACACGGCCATGGTGGCTGACTCTGTGAACATCATCCCCCAGTTCATGAATCTATTTTGGGAGTTTGAAATTCTGAAGGTAGGCTCTGAGATAGGTTCAGTTCACCCTGTCGTATGCCTTCTGTTGGTACAAGAAGACAAGCGCTCCAGAGGTTTTGGACTGGCAGACATTTGCAACTATGTGGATGTTGTCCCATATGGATCTTCTTGGGACAAATCCATATTGTGATGGGGATATCGCGTCAGTTGCAAACTCTCCTAGTCATTCAGCCATAATTTTATGTGAATATTTTTGTGTCTGCGTTAGTTAGGGATAATGGGAGCCAGTTGGATAGGTTTAGTCTGTCTCCTTTTTTAAAATAAGGTGACAGTGTAAGCTTCTTTGCCTCCAGGTAGGAGGCATATTTCCATAATACACTTGTTCATGGAACCTAAAAGGATATTAGAAATGTTAGTAAAATATTTTATATGAAATCATAAAGAATCCCATCAGGTCCAGGGCATTTCCCTATTGGTGCACCGCGTACTACTTTCCATAATTCCTCACACAATATTAGGTTGATTAAATTATTATTTGAGCTGCGGTGTCTTTATGTGCACTTGCGAGGAAGTTTTCAATTTTTCTGGTTTGATCAGTTCAAATTTATACAAATTCATATAAAACCCGTGCACTTCAGTCATGACTTCTTTGGGTGTTTCTGCTATGAATTTGTCCAGTTGTCAGACCTATGTGCAAGCTATCATATTTTTCTGGGCGTGGAATTGATGGAAAATAGCTCAAGCAAGTTTTTCCGTCTTTTATATTTTTTGCTCAGTATTTAACCCCAACTTGGTGTTGGTGTTCGCGTATCAGGGTGTTTAGTTGAGCAGAAACCCCACCCATCTGCGACCCCATCCAGGGCTGTACCCTGTGCATAGGACATTATTTTCTAGGTGGTTGATTTCTATCAAGGTGTGCTTGATAATAGCTGAAGCTGCCCTGTATCTTCTAGACGTTGTGTGTTTGATTTATTGGGTTGTTGATTTTTTAAAATTTTCTCAGGTGGTTAATGGGTCTGAGCAGAAAGGTGTTAGGAAATCCCAGGTTGAGGATATTTCCTCCATTTAGGATTAAAGTTCTGAGTCAACAAAACTTTCTGGCGTATTCTGCACCATCTGGGTGCTTGGGTACTTGGTTCCGCTGGTTTGTAGGACACATAACTAGCCAATGGTCAGAAAATTCGATTTTTGTATTTTTTATTTTGAATTTGGTGATGGAAAATTAGTGGTGCGAGTATCAGGTCTATCCATGACATAAATATAAGTGCACCATTGTGTACATGTGGGCGTGTCATGTTTTGTAGTAGGGGTGGCCTTTTTGGTAGTGGATCATATTGTGACGGTTGAAGTTTATCCTCAACATCACATTTCCCTGATCTTTGATAAAACAGGACAGGATGATGTGGAAGATATAAGGAGTTAGAGAGCATTAGTCTTGGCTAGACCCCAGGTTGAGACTAAGCCTGGGGAAGGATGACAGTTAGATGTTTCATCAGGCCTGGGGTCAAAACAAATGGTTTTGAAGTGGGTGGTAACTAGGTTAAAGGTGGAATCAAATCAGAATTGGAACGATTCTTGGGTATGGTGGTTCAACCACTATGGAATTCAATCCGGCATAAAACATTTGAGGTTTGCTTATAGCATGTTTCAAAAGACATAACGTCAGGCATGGCGAATGAGCTTAATCTATGCTTGCAGCAGAGAGCTATAAGAGATAGGACTTGAGAATGGGAGGTTCTCTAGTTCCGTTTTCTATCAACTTGCCTAAATACATCAAATAAAGCCGTTCCTAAGCCTTATCTATTTTATTACTGTCTTCCGAGGTTTATATTGATTATTTAGTCTAACCGCGGCCATGTTTGGACTATACAAACAGGAGTTGGACTTTGAGAGCGAGATTGAGAGAAGGCTATCGCCTCCCTATACACCTTGTCTTGGAGTCAGGGCATGTTGCTGGGGGTAAGCATACTCGCAACTGTCCTCAAAGGGGTGTTTTTCCGTGGCTCCTGTAGCACATGCACTAGGAGAATGGTCTCAGGGACCTTGTCTGCCCTTTGGTCATTGGCTTGGTCCCTGCTTCCCAATTCATTCGTGGCTCACTGGAAGGAGCCAGTGAGTTACACATATAGTACCAGGGTGGCCTTTAGTACGCGAAGTTCCACTTGCCCTTGTGGTACCTCCGTTGTGTATGGCCATCAGTCAGTATCAGGGTTAATCCAGCAGTTCATGTCTTCCATGATAAAAGTGTTTTCTGGAAGATTTAGTTGTGTTAGAGCTGTTAAAAACTCTTGTAGGTCCAGTGCACAGTTCAGTGCATATACACTGGCTATTGTGTGCACTTTGGTATGCCATGAGAAGGTTATGGCTAGTATGTGACCATCCAGGAACAAATTTTTATTAATAAATGCAAAGATTTGGTTCGTTCATACTATCACCCCACAGTGTTGTGACCAAAACAATATTGTTGAGAGGAGCATGTTATCCCATGCCTCCTCCTCTCTCCCTGTGGACAGTGGGTTTCCTGCACTACCAGGATGTCCATAGGTGGTTTTTGTAGGAGACTTAACTTCTTGGCCCATGATGTTAATGTTAGGAGAGTGTCTATAACTCTCCAGTTCCCAGAGTGGCGGTGCTCAGTGCACAAGCCCCACGCCAGGGAACTAGCCGTTAGAATAAAATTAATTATTGCCCACCGCAAAGTGTTGGAGCAATAATAATATAAGCAAAGAAATGTTAGAATTAACCATCCAAAAGCGTCGCGGTGCACATGGAGAGAAGGGGTAAATGACCCAGGTTGGAGGGTACCTGAGCGGACCAACGGTGCACAAGGTGAGAAATGGATTGTGTTTAGAATGGCAAGGTTAACGGAGTGTGAGGCTCCTCAAAGAGGCTTGCACACAGGATTGTTAAAAAAGCATAAAGTAAATTGGTATAACTGGGAGCAGGTTTATTTGGGAAGTTGACCAACAAGGAATGTTGGTTGGGGAAACATATACTAAGATTGAGTGGGGGAATAGGGGTTATGCCACAGTGGGCCCAAGCACTGACTCACCAATAGGGCCACACTGCCGTCTGAGTTGGTTGAATAGACCGAAACTGACTTCACTCAAGTGATTGATTGAAGTTGGATTTGACCCAAGCGCATTATTTCAAAAAATAGAATGGGTTTCAAAACCCCAATCCTCAACAAACCAAATCAAACCATCCGCGTTCATTCAGTAAATCATTCATTTTAACGCCTGGCTCGATGTCAGGGGCTGGGAATTTGCAAACCACTAGTCCCAATCTGGGCATATTTTGCCTGAACCCAGCGTTGGTACAGGGTGTGCCTCAGGTCAGGAAGGGCCTGCAGCTTCACCCTCTGGGCCTCCTGGCGCCCAGCCTTGTCTTTGGGGTTGGTCCCCACTATTATGTCATGTGCACATGACAGTTAAGGCTTTGAGTCCCACTATGTTCAGCGTCCCTATCTCTACTGAAACGCTCAATGTGTCTCAGGAGCAGTTAGCAGGGCCCCCTGGCCCTACTCCCTTGCTCACATTAATCTCCATTGCACCTCTGCTGTTGAGAGCATAAACATGAGTAGGAGTTGAGGTGTATTCTACCCCTTTTGTTGCCGCTGTTTTTGCTCCTCACTTGCCTTTGCTGGGTTTCAATTTATCATTGCAGTGCACTTGTGTGCTCTTATTGGCCGCATTATTTTCTTGTGCATTCCATTGCTGATTTTCATTACCAGTTTGGTTATGCTTTGCAATTTCAGGGGGTGCACTGAACCCCTGTTTTGCCACATTAATTTCTAAATTGGGTTTTGCTGAATTAAATCTGTTTGGATTGGTTGTTTGGTTTTCTTCAGGATTTGATTGGTTCATTGATTCAAGTTCATCCATGCCTTCCTGGATCTGTTCCAATAATATGGATGATTCCTCCAAGGCCTTTGCCTTGGCCATGGCCAGCTTTCAAGCTTGTTTGGCCACTTTTCATTCTTTTTATAGAAATTGGGTCAATTATTTTATATTGCCCATGTTCTCCCCAGTTTAATGCTTGTGTGGTATCTGTGATTTTGGCATACTCTGAGTCATCTTTGCCCATTTCCTCCTCACAGAATTCCATTTCTCTCAGGCCTTCTTTTATAGGGCAAGCATGAATCTTGTGCTAAAGGCCTGGTAATGGTTGCATATGGGGGGTGCGCTCTCTACTGTTGCGCAGAATAGTTGGGATTTTTTCCCATCAATAGTGAAGGATGCTATGTGGGGGATTTTTGTGATATCCTCCACTACCTCCTAGTTTGGGGAAATAATTGCAATTGCCTTCCCAGTGCTAAGGGTTGGCATCAACTGGAATCTTTTCATCTCAAATTTTTTAATTTCTCCATAGGATTCCAAGCCTTCTTGGAGATGTTGTTCAACTACTGTGCATGACAGTGTAGTCGGGAGGTAATAAAATTTATGAAAATATCTTTTGACTCTGTCCAACATGTGCATTTGGTCAATACCAAATGCTGACTGTCAGGAAGGTCAAGTACCACTCTGACCTTCGTTGCTTCATTTGCTTCTTCTGAGGTTTCAAACCCAAGGTCTACCCTACCTTTTTGGATAGTATGGGTTGTTAAGTACACCATGTGTGGGAAAAATTTAAGTTGGACTTCGCCAAAATTTTCCAACATTGTCAGTGTTTCTACGCCTAGAAAAACTCATATCCCATGTTTCACTGATGACAGTGGTTGTGAGTGGGATAATTCCATGTAACTGCAGTATTTTACCAAAAAATTCATGAAGCTCACAGGGTGCACCACCTCAGGTTTTTTGTTTTTACTGATATTTTCATTTGTACCTGTGCGTTTGGTACCTTTGGGCGGTGCAGTTCCAGGTCCGCTGCCCTTAACCACGTTCTCCCAACTCTTTACTATATTACTCATACTCATCTCACCTGGTATTGATTATCAAATTGTACTGTTTGAATTAAATTGTATTACTAAAAGTGATAGTAATTGGAAAAAAGCAAACATTATAAAACTTAAATTTTAGGAAATTTCATTTAAAGATTACATAAAAAATGTTGTGGTGGCGTTAGTCTCCAGATAGAATTGAATTGAATTGAATAGAATATAATATAATAGAATAATATAAACATATAAATAATATATAAACAACGTATAAATTTATAAACAATGTATAAAAGCATAAACAATGTATAAACAACATGTCAATCAAATTGAAACAAGTAAGTAATACAGCATTTGCAGAAGTAGTGGAGCACTATTCTAACCTCTTTAATATTGAGGTAGCAAGAGTTTATTGTCATAATTTTTGAAGAAAAATTAGTAAATTTTTTATAAAGAAATAGTAAGTTTTCCCCTTGGGTTGGGACCATCTAGTACTAAAAAAAAAAGAAATAGTAAGTTTTTTGATAAGAATTAGTAAGTTTTTTTGATAAAAAACTAGTAAATATACAAATTTAAAAATATCTATTGCTTTTGAATTACAAAAAATAAGTTTTTATTTAGAAATATTTGTCACAATATTTGTATATTTACTAATTTTTATTAATTTTTTTACAACTTGTATATTAGTTAATTAAGATGCGTGGTGGCTCCCCTTTTGGGTTGGGCACCATTAGTGCTAAAAATAATAAAAGATTTTATATAATTAATTAAAAAAATTAGATTTTAATTTTCATCATGTTTTTGCCAATTTGTCATCATTCATTCTTTGCAATGGTCTATTTTTATTGGTTAAGTACTATCCATATGATAGTCATATAAGAAATCCTATTACCTAAAGCGATGCAAAGTATTTGCATGGGTCACCTAGCTATATTATTTTTTAACAAGCTACTTTATATTACCGCTTTTAATTATTACATTGCCTCTGTGCTGGTGTCAACATGATTATTACTTTATTATTGATTACCCTTAGTTGCACACTGCCATATACTTGTAACATTAATTTTATTTTTCCTTGCCCATGCACTGGAATAAACTCACTTTTCATTCTATCTATATTTAATAAAGGAAAATCATTCCTGATAGTAATTGTATAATCCAAAACTAATTGTAGTGTCCTGATGCCTATTTTTCTGATCTTTTTATTTATCTAATATCTAAGCTGTTTATGGGAAGATACTCCAGTGGTAGAATATGGGCCCTCTACCACTGCCTCCTAAATTTGACCCAGTATATGAACTTTGGGTAGGGGATGACTATGACTGTTTTGGCGTTGCGCACCAATGTCAAAACTGAGATAGCAAATAGCAAGGCGGCACATGGAGTTCCTGGCCTAACATTTGCCATGAATGGAGGTTTTCCAAATTTTATCCTACTTTCCTATTAATTTGATTCCCCTTCATTGGTGCAATAACGTCATCAGATCAGCCCACCTTGAAATAAATGTTAAAATCTTCCTAAGCTGGTTAACCCTAAAACTTTAGAGTGCTACTAATTACTATTACCCTTGCACTATTAGACTATGAAATTTCAGAGTGTATATAAAGAAGCATTAAAATTTTTAGGGGGACTCTATTTTATAGTAATTTATCACATGCCCTGACAACCTAGTTAACTTTTATACCAATAAAAGTCCTTCTGATATTATAGTATGTTAAGAGAATATCTTATAACAAAAATACAAAAATCAAATTTATTTCATGTTTACATATACAAGTATCCTGTCATCATACTGAGATATTATAATATTAGTACACTAGAACCTGTATAAAACCTTGCCTTTATATTGCACCAGTGCTAATTGCAACACCAGTTTTGTCAAGAAAATTGTATAGGCAAACCTATATTCATGCTCATGCTACAGTGATGCAGAAAAATAAGGTAAATCAGAGCCAGGCATAATTACTTGTCTTGAAACAATACCGCTGGCTGAGGATATGCAGATGTCAAAGAACAGGAGCGCTAGTTTCCAAGATTCTAGTACAAGTGCTGAAACCATGCACTTGTGGTATTATTTGGTTATGCCATGTATTTTTTTGGTATAAATGATGCAAAAGTGAAATTAGTTTATATTAGTTTATTTTTATTGTAGAAAAAGAACTAGTGGATTAACAGAAAGTAAAGTGCTTAAAACTAATTAGTTCCAAGGGTAAATTCTATATCGTTTTGTCTTATAACTTCTTAGTTCTGATTAAACTCTTCTAGGAGTTTATCATTAAAAAACTTCATGTCCTTTTGAAGTCTTTTAAATGACTTTGTAGGTTCATTTAAATCAGGAGGATTGGTTATTAACTTCTAGATCTATTCAAAGTGAACGCCTAATTTTCTATCTTATTAAGATCTTGAGCTTAAAGTTAATTGTACTTGCAAAATATGTGAGCAATACTGCAATCAGGCAAAGCCTTGACCATGACTCATCTTCCTTTAAAATCAGACCCTTCTTGGTCAAAATATTCTTGACAGACTTAGAACAATGGCACATATTGAAGTTGATTAATAAATGGCCTCCTCAATGGGTTAACCCATCTATTTAACCAGATATAATTGTTTCCCTCTAAAGATCATGGTTTCTAGAATATCTTCCAACTCATCAACTTGATGAATAATCTTTTATAAAAACAGGGAATGGGGATCCAGCTTCTAATAATCCTCAAGTATCAAATTTTTCTTGCCATTGATGAGGGAATATCTCCTTCCTCATACTCAGGGGGACCAGAACCATGAACATTTACCTTTGCTTTCTGGCCTTATAATGCCTCCTTAAGAAGTCTTAAGGGCGGTTATACTTTAGAATCGTTTGTCTCTAGATTGTCAATGGTTGGTATTACTTCATTAGGATTCCCATCAAACATATATGGATATTGACCATCATAGCAAAAATGGGGACAAACCTATGGATGTTTGAGTATGGTATAATAAGAAAGTATGGGTAAAATGTATCCAAGTAGTCCAAGTATCGCTCTGATTGGGGACATAGCATCATATTTTTCTAAAGAGTCTCTTTTACTCTCTCCATATGGCCATATGACTGTGAGAAGTAAGCAGAGGAGTAACAGAGCTTAATACTTGGGTCATAAATGAGGTGGTTTCATAATTATGATATAAATTGGTCATGGTCTGATGCTATTTTAATCGGAAAAGTCATGTCTGTAGAATAACTTTTTGACGAAAAACTCAGCTTTTAATAAGGCGTGATTCAAAAGCTACATAAGGGTTCTGCACACTTTGTAAGGAAGTCCACCACCACCTTAATTGCATCAAAACCATTTAGATGAGGATTACAAGTGATGAAATCAACACTATTTATACCCAGATCCTAGATGATAATTAGAGTGGCTTCAGCTTACCTTGAAGCTTGGTACATGATGGCTTTGATTAGGCATAAGTAAAGTACTCATAAAGATACATTTGAACCATATTATTTAAATTTTTACCAAATGTGATGAAATCTGTATAAAGTTTAGGGTCTTTTCAAAACTAAGATGGCCAAACAGGCAATGATAATGGTAGCCTTAAGTATTTCTTCTTGAATTTCTATGTTAGGTACTCAGACTTCCCATCATGCAGAATTATTATCTTTCTGATTGTAGAATACTATTTCACCCAATGGTAGAACTTTACAAGAGTACATTCTTCATTTTTCTCTTAAATACGCTTCAATCTTTGGCATCCTGTAACTTCTTTATGTGGCTATGATAGGATCCAGCTATCATTGCAAAAATATTGTTTGGAAGCATGATTGAGATATAATGATTATTCAATTAAGAGTGGGAAAAGGCTATGTGGGGGTTGCAGACGAGAATCTATGAGATCACATTGGCAGCTTGAGCTTTGTACTTCATTTTATAGTTGCATTGGGAGATCTCCCATTGTCAGCAGGATTGGCGATAATCTATTCTTTGAAAACTTTTGTTAAACTCCAAGGCGTGATGGTCCGTTTAAAATAACAAAAGGATGGCGCACAAACAGAAAGTGGTGTTGCTATACATTTAAAGCCACAACTATAACAAGGTTTTTTGTCTTAGACTTAATAGCTATTCACCACAGGAGGAATCTGAAGCTAAGGAGGCACATATGATGTTCTAAACCATCCCTATAATCATACAAGTGATATGCTCGCAAGCAAAATTGAAGATATCAGTTTCCACAATGAAAGGGCAGTCAGGATGGGGGTGGTCCAGGACTGGAGCAGTGAGTAAAATTTTATATAACGCTTTGAAAGAAGCCTCTTATTTATGCCATACAAAAGGAACCTGAGAGGTTAGAAGGGTCAGGGGGTGTGAACTTTTGTAAGTTTACTGCACATATCTATTGACTGATTTTATAAGCATGGTGGAGAGTGATAGTGTTATAAATACAACTATTCAATCAAGTCTCTTCTCTACAAGTGGTTTCAACCCCACTAAGGTATCCTCTTATTGGCAAATGTTGATGACCTCACTTAAGGTAACTTGAGAGAAAAATATAAATGAAACAAATAATTTAGCTCTTAAACAAGAAAACAAATATAAAATATATAACTAACTAAAATTGTCTGTATCTATTTGATAAAATCAAAGTGTTTTAAATAAGGAAGCTCCTATCCCAACTCAACTTTGGCACTCCAATAAAATATGAAATCCTTTGATAACAAACTTAACATTAAAGAGTTGCATAAAACAATGAATAATTCTTCTAACTATTCTCCACCTAGTCGGTTTCCACCACTGACTAGATTACAACCTCCATGGGTTGGTTTCCTAAAATATTGTTTCCCAAAGCCTTTAACCAACCCCAGCAGAATAACTTTACAAGCTAACACCCTGATTAGATAATGGGAAAAGCTACTAATTTGCAGCAGTCCACATCACCCAGACTAATCCCAATTTTGTCAAAAAAGCGTTGTCAACGTTTCAGTGACTCCAAAAACATTCTTATCAACCATTGACAGATTCCAATCAATCTTTATAAAAACTTATTGTCTATTATAAAACTAATGATCATACTTCTTACAAACATTACTAGTGATTATACCAAACAAGCCTCTAATCATTATCAGAATTAAATTCCCAAATTAGACTAAACTAGTGTCTCATGTGAGATCATCCTCAAACAATATCAATCAAACATCAATAACTCCAACTCCTTATAGTTGCTTATTAAAAAGCCAAATAAAGTAGGACAAGACAGATAACTATTAGGAATTTTATCACATCTGGATGATGTTAGCATACTAAAGTTCCAACTTTACCATATTAACCAGGTTATCCAGAAAAGATAGATTCTCAGAGGCAGACGCCGCTTCGTTCAAGGGAATGAATCCGCCAGCATGTTTTAATTCAATTTTACATAGTCCATCTCCTTTTTACTTCCTTAATGTGTTGCTTCATGGTCCTTCTCCTTAGCGCATTTCCTCTTTGTCTCCTTCTTGCTGCCACCTCCTTAGAGCGCAGTTCTATGGCCCCATGCTGTACCAGGACTATTTTGTTTAATCACATTGATAATATATTCTGGAAAGCATGTATATCACCAGGTTGGGTATCATGACTCCACGTCATTTAATGATCTTCTCATTCAGCTTCAATTATTCCTTAGTTCCTGTACTCCCCCAGGATGGATTCTCCATTTTTTATCAGAGCGAATCATCTGACTCTTATTCCTCATGACTCTTCACAGCAGAACCAGTTTTCAACATGAGCTGATCCTTCCAACATTCAAAATCTTCTTTAATTATGTCAGAAAATTTCCCCTTTCTCCCCATATGACAATGGAAGGTGGGAACACTGACAAATTTTCTTGATTTTGGAAAAAAGAAAAACTGATATTAGTATAAATTTTTCAATTTTTCAATTTTCTCCAGATAATCTCCTTCTTAAAAAATAATTTTTTATATATGTTATATTATCTTATTTTTATATATTTATCTTGTTGTAATGGGACTTAACCTATTATCATTGGGTTCAGAGGTCCTTTTTTGAAACTTAACCAGCAATTCCAATTTAGAGGTCCCCTATTGAGACCTAACCAGATTTATAGTTCAGTGGTCCCAAGGGAACATTACAATTATTTATACCTTAAATCCTTTACTTTATGTATTTGGTATGGACCTGATTACCATATGTACATCAGCGATGTTTTTTAGTATATATGCATTGTTGCTGTCTTAGCAATAACCTTAAATGGACCTGATCATAAGGCGTTCAGTTTGTTTCTTCTTCCAAATCCATGGGTATCACAATAGGCTACCCTATCTCCCACATGGTACTCTTTAAGCGCTAGTCAATTCTGATCATCCTTATTCTTCTTTCTAATTCATTTCTTTAACGTCATGTTAGATGGCTGTGGTTGCAGTTTAATCATGATTTTTCACCAGTTAGGTTAAGTATTGATCTGAGCTCATACTCAAAGCTAGTTTCACTGATGAATACAAAATAGGTGGTAGTGAGTCTTTGTCCATGTAAAAATTCAAACGGATTTTTCCCTTTCAATTCATGATAACTGATATTATTCAAAAAGGTAACTGAACTAAGATAAAATCCTCAAGTAGAGGTTTTCCCTACTTCCAACTTTCGCAGCATTGTGGCCTGAGTTCCATTAAAACTTTCTACCATTCCATTTGTTTCTGGATGGTAGGGAATATATACCACTCCTCTGTTTCTATTAATTTGTTCAGCCTTAGGATAACATAGAATATATAGATGGTTCAGATGTCAATAAGTAATATTTGCAGGCATCCATGCAAACACTACTCGGTCCAGTATGAGTCTTGCAGTGCTTGTAGCATCTACTCTGCCCAAGGCCTTCATCTCAACTCATCTGGTCAGATAGTCTATAATGACTATAATCTATGAGGGGTAGCCCAAAATAAGGTCTCCATATGTTTTAAGAAACAAAAAAAGATATATTATATATAAACCTTTTGTATGTCTATGAAGCATAACACACTATTTTTAAACACTTTTGCTGTTATGTTCAATGCATCTTTTGAGCCGCTGTGGCAGTTTTAGTATGACAATGGCAAAGAAACTCGCCGCCATGTCCTTGAGATAGCATTTGACTTCATTCTTCACTTTGTCATTGTCTTTAAATTGCATTCCACCCACATGTTCTTTTAAATGTGTAAGCAAATGATAGTCACAAGGTGCCAAGTCTGGACTATGGGAAGGTGGGTGATTATGTACCATCCAAATTGGTTAAGATTGGCAGTTGCATGGGCGACATGAGGGCGAGCATTGTAATGAATAATGGACATGCCCTTGGTGAGTATTCCTCTTCTCTGATTCTGAATCGCCTGTTTGAGTTTTTCGTGTGTCTCACAATATGCGTCTGCATATATTGTGGTCCCAGTAGGCATAAAATCAATCAACAATACACCTTTCCAAACCCAAAACTGTCATGTGAACATGACATAATAGTGGGGATCAACCCCAAAGATAAGGCTAGGCGCTTGGAGGCCCAAAGGTGAAGTTACAGGGCCTCCCAGACCTGAAGCACACCCTAGACCAGCGCTGGGTAAGGGCAATTTATGTCCAAGTTGGTCCTAGTGGGGTGCCAAGTGCCTGACCCCTGATAATGGGCCAAGTGTTAAAACGTACTATCTACCTAGTAAGGCGGATGGTTTGGTTTACTTAGTTGAGGAACGAGGGTTTGAAACCTGTTCCACCTTCAAAATAACGCGCTCAGGTCAAATCCAACTTCATTTGATAACTTGAGTGAAGTCAGTTTCAGCCTATTTTACTAACTCAGATGGCAGTATCGCCCTATTGGTGAGCCGCTGCTTGGGCCCACTGTGGCAAAACCCCAATTTCCCCATCCAAGCTTAAATATGCTTTCCCCAACCAACACTCCTTGTTTATTGACTTCCTTAAAAAAACCTATACCCCGTTTTAAGTTATTTTTTATTCTTTGATATTTCAAATGCTCCTGTGCGCAAACCTCTTCAAGGAGGTCTATGCTCCATTAACCTTGCCATTCTCAACACAATCCGATTCTCACCTCATGCACCGTTGGTCCACCCAGGTACCCTCCAACCTGGGCCATCTACCCCTTCTCCCTATGTGCAACGCGACGCTTTTGGCTAATTAATTCTAGCATTTCTGTGCATATCTTATTATTGCTCCAGCACCTTCTGCTGGGAAATAATTAATTTTATTCTAATGGCTAGTTCCCTGGCGTTGGGCCTGTGCACCGAGCACCGCCATGTTGGGAACTGGAGAGTTATAGACACTCTCTAACAAAAACACAGTTGCCATGACCTTGCTGGCGACTATGTTTTTTGAATTTTCGCCGCCTTGGGGAAGTTGGATGTCACTACTAAAGTGATTGTTGTCTAGATACAGGTGTAGAATAAAGAACTCACGTTTAGTCACTCATGACAATAGAATCAAAAAAGTCATCTCTTTTGTCTGCATAGCGCTCAAGAAATTTGCAGGCAGCTTTGACACTTTGCTCTTTATGGTCTTCTTTGAGAATTTGTGAACATACCTTGTGCACTAATAATACTCAACTTTTTAATCACAGTCTTCTAGATGGTGGATTTTCAAACTTCTGAAAGAAACAATAGAGCTCATGGATAGTGATCCTCAGATCTTCAAGCATGAATTTATCAAGTTTCCTGATCATTTCATCTGACATTGACAGTCTCCCGCTTCTTTCAACTTCAGGATTTTCTGTATGACAAGCTATAAACTCTTAACACCACTTGCAGGCGTTTTTAACATTAATACACCCCGCAAAATATACTTTAATCAACCATATATAAATTTCAATAGGCTGAACACCTTTTGTGTAAAGGAATTGAATGACTTTGGAAATTCCACACTTGGCGGGAACAGCAATCTGGAGTCGCATTTTTAATGGCTGACAAGCCAAGACTAATCAACTGCATGAGCTTAGCAACCATTTTTTTGAAAAAGAAAGATGGCTGCACACAGCAGTCCGTTAACTGTCACTCAAATATTTTCCTGCAGCTCTAGTCCTTCAAAGAACTTACTTTTGGGTTCCCTCTTATACTTTAGTGCCCAGTAATAACACTCAAGGGTACCATCATGTATACTGAAATCATGTGCCAACCAAACCCAGCGCTTACTAGCCAGTATAACATCACATTTTTGTGACGCTTGTGGAGTTGACATTCCTTGCAACAGGCTAGTTAATCAGTGATACCATTTTTGATCAATTCTCAGTAATAATACAGGAATAGATGATTCATTGTTTTCCTTAGGCCTCCGCGCCCTATGACTTTGTGCTTAGTTTAAAATCTAAGCATTTTGACGGTTTAGGGAAAAGTACCATTATCAGTCAATTGACTTATACAGATATAATTCTTTACTCAGCATTTTCTATCGCTTTTTTAAGCCTGCTCTGAATCTTTTGGTAATCATTCTTTTTATTTCCTTCAAAAAATTCATTGGAATAGTTAATCCACTTGCTGGTACAATGATTGAACGTCAGGTAATCTCAATAATCCATCAACACTATGATGTGCTGCTCCTACTCATTGTATAATTTAAAATAATAGGCTTGCATTTTCAGAGCCCAACAAACCAGTCACCTCTCTAGTTCTTTAAGATTATGCAATCAGCGTAGAGACTAGGGGTCAGTCACAACTTTAAAATTTGTCCCATAAACACACTCATAATTAATTGCAGGTGTAAATCACCACGATATAATCATGCTCCATCACTGTGTAGATACTTTCCATTGGCGTCAATGTTATACTCACATATGCCACTGGATGTTCTTCCCCAACATTGTTACTTGACTTAAAAATGGCGCTGATCGCCATCAACAAGGCATCAGTCTGAGTAATTACTTCACTATTAAATTAGGGTATTTAAGGAAAGGACTAGTCATAAGGTATTTCTATAACTCATCAAACAATTCTAGGGTCTACTCATTCCATATAAATCTTTTTTCAATTTCTTTAATAAGTGGAATGATGGGAAAACTTTTCTTTCTCGTTGCAAACACTTTTGCAACCCATTCAATTCAAGACTAAATCTAGTTTGATAATCTCATAGAGGGGATTAGTCTGCGCCCATGTCTGGGAGCAGTTGGGCAAGCAAGGCAAGAGGAGCAGGCGGAAGGCCCGCGGCCTCTAACATTCGAAAACGCCCTGGAGAATCTGGCAGAATAGAAAAAAATCTAAAAAACCGGTGGTCACGATTTCCCCAGAGATACTCGCATGGCAAGCACGATGCAACCAGTACATCAACACGCCACATTCTCAGCCACTTTCATCGGTGGAATTTGGAGTCCGTGTGTATCTGGACATCCAAAAAATGGCCCTATGGGAAAAATTTTGTGAAGATGTACACAAAATTTTCTTGACCACGGTGTACGTTGCACCTCACTCCATGTCGCACAGTTGGCTGGACCTAAGTTTTGAAAGCAAAATAGCAGCAAATGAGGCTGCAGCGGTGTTCATAGTTATTGACCTCCCTGAAGGGCAATGGGTCGTCAAAACTAAATGCACCAGATGGACAAAATCAAACCAAATTTTTCTCACGTTTGACTTTTTGCCTACTACGGTAAAACGTGACATTTTTAAGCAACACCTGAAAGATGGTCTCGCCATATACAGCAAAATACAATCTTTTGAAATGCAACATTTCACACTGATGACACACCTGTGCACCGGCAAAGCCATTGCAGTTCTGACCCCAACTGAGGAGATCACGAAAGACCTAACCCAGATCCCACACACCACCTTCATTGACATTGCAGGGCACACCACCCACCCATTCCGGGTAACCATGGACAGCGCGCCCCCATTTGCACCCACTGTGACGCAGTTTGGCCATAAGGTGCACGCATACCCCATCAAAGAGGGCGTCACATTCCAAGAGCACCCCTCGGCGGCCATGGCCAGCGGAGAGGCGCACTACAAACCAACTGCAAGCACCAAGGAGGCTTTCCCGTGGGGAGCACAAGGCTGCTACCTATTGGTAAAGCCCATCTCCCCGCAGGAGCAGAAGAAGGCCAAGCAGGCCCATAGAACTGCAGCCAAGCAAGCGGCCAAGGCCACCACCACCATCCCACACTCACAACGCCAGGAGGACATGAAGACCTTCACAGTGGAAGCAACTCAGGAATCCATCACCCAATCAGATTGGGAGGCCCATGCTGAATGGGCCACTCAATCTGAGGATCCAATGGGAGATTTGATCTCACCCAATCGCTGCACCCAAGCCCCAGTCAAAACTGACTTGGGACCTATCCCAACCAAAAAATTTTTTTTACCCCACTTGACGGTGCACCAAACTTATCCGCACCGCAAAAATTTGTCTGACGTCGGAAAAACAAAAAGTGAAGGCCAAAGCCAATGCGACTCTTTCCACAAAAATTAACAAAAACCCTGATAGCGTTGCAGCTAATACCTGCGCTGCTGTGAAAGCCCGTGGGGACCTGGAAGAGGCTGGTGGGCCCAGGGGCCCACCCCCTCACACCTAAGGTGCGATGGGGGAAACCTTCACTCTAGGGACACTGAATATCACCAGACTCAAGGCCTCCCCATCCCAGGCTAGGAAACTGAGTTTTTTACAAAACAATTTACCTGTGGATATCCTGGCCATCCAGGAGTCCCACTGTCCACGAGGTTCCGAGGAAGCTTGGAAAACAATGCTCCTACCATCCCTATCCTTTTGGTCGAAGCACTGTGGGGTGCTAATTTGGAAAAACAATTTTTTTAAAATTACATCTTCAGAAACATTCCTAAATGGCTGAGTGCTCATTGTCACCTTCTCATGGGCTGATGTTGCACACACAATCATCAACATTTACGCCCCAAATGGTGCACATGAGCATCAGGAATTTTTCTCATTGGTTAAATCCCTCCTACTACCCCCAATTCTTTCCTAATTGGCAACATGAACTGTTGGCTAACCTCACCAATGGACCGGTGGCCAACCTCACCCCACGCCCCACAGGGTCACATAGAACTACATGTTCTAAAAGCCACCCTTGGGTTAATGGATGCGCTGCCGTGACATGCCCCACTGCTTGAAAACATGACGCGTCCCCACATCCACAACGGCCAATTAAGGTCCATGACCCGCATTGACCTTATTCTAGCACCGGCGAAATTCCAACCCCACATCTCCCACTTCAAAACAACAAAAATAGAATTCTCCAACCACCGACAGGTCTCAATAACATACCACTTACCCGTCACAGTTGCAAAGGCCCCACATTGGTGCAAAATCTGCCCCCCAGAGCTCGCATCACCAGGATTTTCCATGTGGGTGGAAGAGGCAACTTTGGCAAAATTGTTTGTTGCACCGTTTTGTGCAGACCCCATTTCCACATGGGCAACTTTCAAAGAAGACACCATCCGCCACTATCACCATCTCTCATCCAGACGCTCATGAGCCACATCGGCGGTTATATCGTGCACGAAAGCAGAATTGGCCCACTTGGAGTCCAACATTCCAGCCTCAGGATATAGCCCTGCATGGGGCCAGAAGTGGGTGGAGGTAGCTGCCCACCTCAACGCACTTGAAAGGCAACACAAACATTGGGTTTGTGTCTAATATAGGGCCACATGCATCGCTAAAGGTGACAAGTGCACCGCATACTTCTTCAAAATTTTTTTTGCACCACGCCAGAGCGTGGCCTGCACACAGGTGCGAAGATTGGATAATTCTATTTTGGACACACTGGCTGAAGTGGCAATCAAAATGCAAAGATATTACACCAAGTTATACCGAGCCGAACCAATTCAGCCAGCTGAAATGGCAGAATTTCTCGACAGAGCTCATATCTGCACCATTTTCTGATACCTGGAAATAATGAATTTAATTACTCCAAACGAACTATGGACTACCATTCGCGGTGCGCCAAACTGAAAATGCCCAGGCCCAGATGGCATTCCATATGAGTTCTATAAAAAATAACTTAAATATATACTCTCATAGCTGCTAGCCTTACTCAACCAAAGCCTGTTGGAAATGCACTTTTACCAGGAGGACATGAGGCCTTTACGGTCACACTCTTCAAGAAAGGGGATAGGCTAGACTTAGCCAACTGGCGCCCCATTTCTCTAACAGACACAGACACCAAAACTTTAACCAAAATCATGGCTAACCGTCTAGGGACTGTAGCATCGGTCAACATCTCCCCAGAACAATTTGGTTTCATACCCAGAAGGTCAATTTGGGATAACGTGCACTCTGTGGCTAATGTGTATCAGTCCATAGCCTCTGGGGCACTTGTATTCTTGGACCAACAAAAGGCCTATGATAGAATAAACTGGGAATACCTTAGGGCCTTACCAACAATTCCGCCTACCTCCCCGCTTCATTAACTGGGTGATGCTGCTCACGGAACCTGCAACAATGGCAGTGCGCGGCCCAGGTTTCCTAACGGAAGTAGTCCGTCCTCAAAGGGGCCTGCGACAAGGGGACCCCCTCAGCCCACTCTTATACAACTTCAGCCTTGACCCACTACTGCGAAATGTGAATGCCCAACTCACTGGGGTCCATGTGCCAGGCCAAACCCCAGTCAAGATGATGGCATTTGCAGATGATTGCGTGGTGGGGGTGTCTAATAACAAAGATGCACGCGCGCTTGAAGCCCTCATCCAGGAATATTCCCGGGTAAGCAACGCGGCACTGACGCCTCCAAAACCAAAATCATCCTCCTTGGTCAGTTTCAGAACTGCTGGACCCCAGCAATTAGTTCCCAACCTGGCCCATCTGCTCGCCCACATCCACGCCTTACTAACTCAACACACACCGCTCCACTGGTGCTCCCCTTTGTGCCACGACCTACCATAGGACCGGTACGCCATCTGGGCGTGTGGATGGAGGCAGGTGGATACGCGTCAGCAGTAATGGAGTGCCATATACTGGACAACGTGATGAAGTGAATCGCTTCTCTCAGAGCCCACCCTACTACCATCACTGGCAGGGTTGTTCTTGTCAACTCTATGCTCCTATCCAAAGTCTGGTTCAGAGCCCACGCCATCCCCTTCTCCCCAAGCTTCTTCAAATCCCTGTATGCTTTGCTACAAGGTTGGCTTTGGTCAGGCCGCCCTCCACCAGTACGGCTAGAGGTCATGTTTGGCCCTCATCATCATGGTGGCATGGGCCTACTTGACTTCAAAGCCCATGCCACCAAGATCCTGGGCACATGGATCGCGGCCGTCACTGCTCCTACACTCCCATCCCAACACTGGTCCCACGCGGCCCGCTCCAACTTCTCCAAAGCCTTGGGCCTCAACAATCCATCAAACCCCCACTCCCTGATGAAATACCTCGCATCACACACATCGGCCACAAGTCCTCACGGGACCAAAACCCACTACAAACGAATCCTACTCTCCATGCGAAGCGCAGAGTGGAGAATTCGTATTAGTGGACATACAACCCGAAGAGGCCGCCCCTCTCCTCAGTTCACACAAGAGGTACAGGGGCTACCCATCCATGATGGCGTGATCCCCATTCGACCCCAAGTCCTATCCAGGGTGGACTACCTGGACATGATGGACATCCCTTATTCCACTAAGACCCAAAAGACTATCTGGAAATACGCACACCATCCTCTGTTGCAGCCTCAAGTCCGCTCTCATGTGTGGCGCTGCCTGAGGCGGGTGTATCGTACAGCTGAGCGCTCTAATGCTTTACACTCATCCTGTGTCGTGTGTGGCCAGTATGGAACGCTGTTCCACCGCCTGGAGAAGTGCCCCACCTCTAAAGTAATATGGCGCGAAGTCCAACGTCTGCTAGGCCAGGATCAAACACATCCCTTTAGTCTGTCAAGAGATATGTTTGCTTCATCAATGGCCTCCCCCTCCCACCCTCCCTCCGTGCTCTGGTGGTTGCAATCGCCATGTGGACTATCCACACGATTGTCTTTTATTCCATCGCTGGATCCATCCCCACCCTCCCTGAAGCTGTCCACAGATTTCAGTCTCATTTGGTGGATCACTTTCAAGCGTGGATGTTTGGATATCTCCCACCACGTCGCTGACAGCTGGTCTCCTCCTGGTTCCCAATCTGGTTCATCAAATCAGACCCCTTCCTCCACAGTGCTCAATAGTGGCTACGTCCCCTACACACGTTCCCTCCCCTTCCCATAAGTGGCGTTCCCGCTGGCAACAAGAGATAGCATCGCTTCTCTGGGGTGCCTCCCCTGGTACTAAGTTTTTTCTCGTCTGAGTCATATTCGGAAGTGTCCATCCCATGGTCGGCCTTCCCTGCAATAAATTTAAATTTAAATAAGTAGAATGATGGTTCATCAAATCTGGCAAAATCCTTTTGAAGTGGCAGTAGCCAACCATCCCAAAATACTTTTTTATCCCAAATGCTCTTTAAGATTGATATTTGCTTAATGGCCATTATCTTCTGTGGTTGAAGTTGCAATCCGCTAAAGTTTATCACAAACCTCAAATACTCAAGCTCTTTTTCAAAGGAATGACATTTTCTTGGCTTGATCCTTATATTGCTGTTGCAAGGTGCTATGATACTTCCTCTAAGTGCTCCAGGTAATTGGTGAGTGTCTGATGAATAAGTTGATATCATTCAAGTATATTTAAAACGCAAGAAAACTTTAAAATCACTCAGTATAGAGTCCAATGCCCTCTGGAACGTTTCTGGCATATTATACAATCCCTGGTGCATTCTCATCATCTGGTATAATCCTTGTGTGGTAATTATTTCAATTTATCTTGAGCTTCTATTAAAGATCTATGTGAAATATACTGAGATCAAATATGTTACCAAAAATACTTGTATTCCCCTAGGTGATCGAGCATATAGAATTATTAGCAGTGTATAGGAATCATTTAAGTGATTTTATCAATCAGCAGTAATTGATCACCATGCGCTTTATTCCTTTCTTTTTCTTCACAATTAGGATTGTAATAACCCATGGACTCAACGATGGAACAGGGAGTCCATGCTCAATTAAAAATCTAATTAATTAATTGACAACTACTTCAGCAGCCTTATACTGGAAAACATATAACATTCTTATATTTTAAATTTATTGCGGGGAAGGAAGACCATGGGACAGACACTTCCAAATATGACTCAGGAAAGACGAACTTAGTACCAGGGGAGGCACCCCAGAGAAGCGATGCTATCTCTTGTTGCCATCGGGAACGCCACTTATGGGGATGAGGAGGGAACGTGTGAAGGAACCATAGCCACTATTGAGCACGTGTGGAGGAAGGGGTCTGATTTGATGAACCAGACTGGGAACCAGGAGGAGACCAGCTGTTGGCGACGCGGTGGGAGGTATCGAAACATCCACGCTTGAAAGTGGTCCACCAAATGAGACCAGAATCTGTGGACAGTTTCTGGGAGGGTGAGGTATAGCCTGCGAGGGCCTCTAAGACAATCGTGTGGATGGTCCACATGGCGATTGCAACCACCAGAGCACGGAGGGAGGGTGGAAGGGAGGAGGCCATTGATAGAGCAAACATATCTCTTGACAGACTGAAGGGATGCGTTTGATCCTGGCCCAGCAGACGTTGAACTTCACGCCATATCACTTTAAAGGTGAAGCACTTCTCCAGGCGGTGGAACAGAGTTCCATACTGGCCACACATGACACAGGATGAGTCTAAAGTGTTAGAGCGCTCAGCTGTACGATACACCCGCCTCAGGCAGCGCCACACATGGGAGCGGACTTGAGGCTGCAACAGAGGGTGATGTACGTATTTCCAGATAGTTTTTTGGGTCTCAATGGAGTAAGGTATGTCCATCATGTCCAGGTAGTCCACCCTGGTTAGGACATGGGGCCGAATGGGGATCACGCCATCATGGATAGGTAGCCCCTGTACCTCTTGTGTGAACTGAGGAGAGGGGCAGCCTCTTTGGGTTGTATGTCCGCTAATATGAATTCTCCACTCTGCGCTCCGCATGAAGAGTAGGATTCGTTTGTAGTGGGTTTTAGTCCCGTGAGGACCTGTGGCCGATGTGTGTGATGTGAGGTATATCATCAGGGAGTGGGGGTCTAATGGATTGTTGAGGCCCAGGGTGCAGGAGAAGTTGGAGCGGGCTGTGCGGGACCAGTGTTGGGAGGGGAGTGTAGGGGTGGTGACGGCCGCGATCCAGGTGCCCAGGATCTTGGCAGCATGGGCTTTGAAGTCAAGCAGGCCCATGCCACCATGATGATGAGGGCCAAACATGACCTCTAGCCGCACTGGAGGGCGGCCTGACCAAAGCCATCCTTGCAGCAAGGCATACAAGGATTTGAAGAAGCTTGGGGAGAAGGGGATGGCGTGGGCTTCGAAACAGACTTTAGATAGGAGCATAGAGTTGGCTAAAACACCCTGCCAGTAAGGGAAGTAGGGTGGGCTCTGAGAGAGGCAATTCGCTTTGTCACGTTGTCTAGAATATGGCACTCCATTACTGCTGACGCGTATCCGCCTGCCTCCATCCACACGCCCAGATGGTGTACCAGTCCTATGGTAGGACGTGGCATGAAGGGGAGCACCAGTGGAGCAGTATGTGTTGAGTTAGTAGGGCGTGGACGTGGGCGAGCAGATGGGCCAGGTTGGGAACTAATTGCTGGGGTCCAGCAGTTCTGAAACTGACCAAGGAGGATGATTTCGGTTTTGGAGGCGTTCAGTGCCGCGTTGCTTACCCGGGAATATTCCTGGATGAGAGCTTCAAGCGCGCGTGCATCTTGATTATTTAGACACCCCAACCACACAATCATCTGCGAACGCCAATACCTTGACTGGGGCTTGGCCTGGCACGTGGACCCCAGTGAGTTGGGCATTCACATTTCGCAGTAGTGGGTCAAGGCTGAAGTTGTATAAGAGTGGGCTGAGGGGGTCCCCTTGTCGCAGGCCCCTTTGAGGACGGACTACTTCCGTTAGGAAACCTGGGCCGCGCACTGCCATTGTTGCAGATTCCGTGAGCAGCATCACCCAGTTAATGAAGCGGGGAGGTAGGCGGAATTGTTGGTAAGGCCCTAAGGTATTCCCAGCTTACTCTATCATAGGCCTTTTGTTGGTCCAAGAATACAAGTGCCCCAGAGGCTATGGACTGATACACATTAGCCACAGAGTGCACGTTATCCCAAAATGACCTTCTGGGGATGAAACCAAATTGTTCTAGGGAGATGGTGGCCGATGCTACAGTCCCTAGACGGTTAGCCATGATTTTGGTTAAAGTTTTGGTGTCTGTGTCTGTTAGAGAAATGGGGCGCCAGTTGGCTAAGTCTAGCCTATCCCCTTTCTTGAAGAGTGTGACAGTAAAGGCCTCATGTCCTCCTGGTAGGAGGCGCATTTCCAACAGGCTTTGGTTAAGTGAGGCGAGCAGCAATGGGGATATATATTTGAAATATTTTTTGTAGAACTCATATGGAATGCCATCTGGGCCTGGGCATTTTCAGTTTGGCGCACCACGAATGGCTGTCCATAATTCATTTGGAGTAATTAAATCCATTATTTCCAGGTATCAGAAAATGGTGCAGATGTGGGATCGGTCAAGAAATTCCGCCACTTCAGCTGGCTGAATTGGTTCAGCTCAGTACAACTCAGAGTGATATTTTTGCATTTCACTTGCCACTTCGGCCAGTGTATCCGCAATGGAATTATCTGATCTTCGCACCTGTGTGTAGGCCATGCTCTGGCATGGTGCGAAAATTTTTTTAAAGAAATATGCGGTGCACTTGTCACCTTTTGTGATGCATGTGGCCCTGTATTGAACACAAGCCCAATGTTTGTGTTGCCTTTTGAGTGCATTGAGGTGGGCAGCTGCCTCCGCCCACTTCTAGCCCCATGCAGGGCTGTATCCTGTAACTGGGATGTTGGACTCCAAGTGTGCCAACTCTGACAGAGCGCGCGAGATAACCGCCAATGTGGCTCATGAGTTTCTGGAGGAAAGATGGCGAGAGTGGCGGATGGTGTCCTCTTTGAAAGTTGCCCATGTGGAAATGGGGTCCGTGCAAAATGGTGCAACAAACTTTTTTGCCAAAGTTGCCTCTTCCACCCACGTGGAAAATCCTGGTGATGCGAGCTCGGGGGGGGGGATTTTGCACCAATGTGGGGACTTAGCAACTGTGACAGGTAGGTGGTAGGTTATTGATACCAGCTGATGGTTGGAGAATTCCATTTTCGTTGTTTTGAAGTGGGAGATGTGGGGTTGGAATTTCGCCAGCGTTAGATTAAGGTCAATGTGGGTCATGGACCTTAATTGGCCATTGTGGATGTGGGGACATGTCATGTTTTCGAGCAGTGGGGCATGTCATGGCAGCGCATCAATTAACCCAAGGGTGGCCTTTAGAACGCGTAGTTCTATGTGACCCTGTGGGGCGTGGGGTGAGGAAGGCCACCGGTCCATTGGTGTAGTTAGCAACAGTTCATGTCACCGACTAGGAAGGAATCTGGGGGTAGTGGGTGGGATTTGACCAATGAGAAAAATTCCCAATGCTCATATGCACCGTTTGGGGCATAGATGTTGATGATTGCATGCGCTACGTCAGCCCATGAGAAAGTGACAACGAGCACTCGGCCATTTAGGAATGTTTCTGAGGATACAAATTTGAAAAAATCATTTTTGAATTAGCACCCCACAGTGCTTTGACCAAAAGGATAGGGATGGGAGGAGCATTTTTTTCCAAGTTTCCTTGGAACCTCATGGACAGTGGGACTCCTGGATGGCCAGGATATCCACGAGTAAATTGTGTTGTAAAAAACTCAGTTTCCTAGCCTGGGATGGGGAGGCCTTGAGTCCAGAAATATTCAACATCCCTAAAGTGAAGGTTTCCCCCATCACACCTTAGGTGCGAGGGGTGGGCCCCCGGGCCCACCAGCCTCTTCTAGATCCCCACAGGCCTTCACAGCAGCACGGGTGTTAGCAGCAACACTATTGGAGTTTTTGTTGATTTTTGTGGAAAGAGTCGCGTTGGCTTTAGCCTTCACTTTTTGTTTTTCTGATGTCAGACGAATCTTTTGTGGTGCGGATGAGTTTGGTGCACCGTTGAGTGGGGCAAAATTTTTTTTTCAGTTGGGATAGATCCTAAGTCAGTTTTGACCAGAGCTTGGGTGCAACGATTTGGTGAGATCAAATCTCCTATCAGATCCTTGGATTGAGTGGCCTGCTCAGCATGGGCTTCCCAATCTGATTGGTTGATGGATTCCCAAGTTGCTTCCACCACGAAGGTTTCCATGTCCTCCTGGCATTGTGAGTGTGGGATAGCAGTGGTGGCCTTAGCCGCTTCCTTGGCTGTGGCCCTATGGGCCTGCTTGGCCTTCTTCCGCTCCTGCAGGGAGATAGGCTTTACCAGTAGGTAGCAGCCTTGTGCTCCCCATGGGAAAGCCTCCTTGGTGCTTGCGGTTGGTTCATAGTGCACCTCTCCGTTGGCCATGGCTGCCAAGGGGTGCTCTTAGAATGTGATGCCCTCCTTAATGGGGCATGCATGCGCCTTATGGCCGAACGCATCACAGTGGGTGCAAATGGGGGGCGCGCTGTCCACGGTCACCCAGATTGGGTGGATGGTATGCCCTGCGATATCAATAAAAGTGAAGTGCAGGATCTGGGTTAGGTCCTTCGCGATCTCCTCAGTTGGGGTCAGAACTGCGATGGCTTTGCCAGTGCACAGGTGTGGCATCAGTGTGAAGCGTTGCATTTTGAAAGATTGTATTTCGCCATATACAGTGAGACCTTCTTTCAGGTGTTGTTCCAAAATGTCACATTTTACTGTAGTAGGCAAAAAGTCAAACGTGAGGAAAATTTGGTTTGATTTTGTCCATCTGGTGCATTTGGTTTCGATGACCTGTTGCCCTTTGGGGAGGTTGACCACTACGCGCACCGCTGCAGCCTCATCTGCTGCCTTTTTGCTTTTGAAACCTAGGTCCAGCCAACCGCATGTCATGGAGTGAGGTGCAACGTACAC
This sequence comes from Massospora cicadina, assembly GCA_022478985.1. NCBI lineage: Eukaryota > Fungi > Entomophthoromycota > Entomophthoromycetes > Entomophthorales > Entomophthoraceae > Massospora > Massospora cicadina. The sequence continues at coordinate 28,831 of JAKSZP010014828.1, forward strand.
CGCAGTGGGGAAAATTGTGTGCACATCTTCACAAATTTTTTCCCATAAGGCCGTTTTTTGGATGTCCAGAAACACGCAGACTCTGAATTCCACCGATGAAAGTGGCTGGGAGTGTGGTGTGTTGATGTACTGGTTGCATCATGCTTGCCATGTGAGTATCTCTGGGGAAATTGTGACCGCCAGTTTTTTAAGATTTTTGTCTATTCCGCCAGATTCTCCGGGGCGTTTTTGAACGTTAGAGGCCGCGGGCCTTCCACCTGCTCCTCTTACCTTGCTTGCCCAATTGCTCCCTGACATGAGCGCAGACTAATCTCCTCTGTGAGATTATCAAACTAGATTCAGTCTTGAATTGAATAGGTTGCAATAGTGATTGCAACGAGAAAGAAAAGTAACATATAACATCTTTATTAGCGGACATTACACAAGTTTTGTCTTATGGATCACATTTTTAGTGCATTTGGGGTCATGACCATCATGAGAAAATAGAAACCAATATCTATTTGAAAATGCAGAGCACATCTTCTTGCTGTCGCTCTAATGAATCAGCCAGTTGCTTACAATTGACCAATAATTTCGGAATTCAGGTGGTTGGTGAGCTCACTGGTGAATTTTGACACCTGAATTACAACAATATGATTGCAGAAGAAATATCATTCTCAACTGTTACAATGATTTATTAGGAGAATTTTTATAAAAAATTTATATGAAATAAATAAAATGTAACACTATTAAAAGAGGGTTTTTAGGTTTTTATTATGTTAGCTGGAGGGGTAACAAAAATGGAAACCCTATTAAATAATCACTGCTTAGTATTAAGATGATATTGGAAATTGAAGTGAGAGTGCCAAGTAACTCAAATTAAGCTACAAAAGCTGAATTATCGAATATGGGGTTTAAACCTATTAAAACTCTCAATTCTTGGCTTGCTTCAACGGAATGGCTGATTGAGGGTTTAATAGTAAGTAGGACAAATCCATGAGGCAAGGATATAATGAATTTGAGAAAATTACCACGGGGAAAAATTTGCACCTAGTGGGACCTCCTCCAGGCCTATAAAAGGGGGTGGTCTCCTCTTAGGTGTTTGGACTGAACTGCAGAGGGGCTGGGGAAGAGCCTCAGCATGAATTCCCATAATTCGCCACAGGTTTGATGCAATATCATTAATGAAGCTCAAACGATTTGGCCAAGAAGTGGAAGAAATAGCATTACCCCAATTTGAGGGGTTCCACTGAGAATCAGCCAGAGTCCTTTGGCCGATATTATTATTATTATTTAAATCCAAATCGCTCTTCTTACAACACTGCACTTATAACTGTCTAACATTACCCCCTTCAAGAGTGGTAAGAGTTGAAAAAGCTTAAGAACTGGCCATGAACCCAGTTGATGGTAATTCCAGAAGCAAGCTATTTGATGGAGCATTCATCTCCCAATTTATATGTGCCTACAAAAGGTCCCTCTCAGATCAACCCAAGCTTCTCACGCCTAGGAGTGATCCAACTGTGGTAATACAGTACCAAGTTGGATACTTGGAAAGAAGGGAGAGGGCCTGACTCTCATTAGCAGCTTGGCTTTTTTATGACATTTTTTTCCAAGTTAGTCATAGCTTCTGATTGTAATTAGATGATGTGCTGGGCTGGCTTTTACATGGCTTGGTCAAGGTCAGTCCTGCCAGAGAAAATATCTTTGGCTAATATAGCTAGCACCCCAGGTTCTTGCCCATACTACACACAGAAAGAAGACATTTTTAGGATTTGATGGTAACTGATATGATAGGCCAGAAGTGCGCTGGGTATGTATAGATTCCTGTGAAGAGGGTCTTAATTGGCATTTTTGTAGTATAGAGACCAGGGTTCCATTAAATCTTTCCACGGCCCCATTTGTGGATGGGTTGTAGGGGGCTGAAAAGAGTTGTTGTGTTCCCATGGAGGTGGCAAGGAGATTTAATACTTAGGAGGTAAAGTTTTTCCCATTATCACAAAGGAGGACCTGAGGGCAACCATGCTGAGTAAAGATATATTGATGTAAGAAGGTAGCCGTGGTTTTGGCAGTCTGAGTGGAGAGAGAAACAGCTTCAACCCATTTGGTGAAATGGTCAATTATGACCAAGATATAACGATTACCACCGGTGGTCTTAGGTAGAGGACCTACCACATCCAAATATATGGTGAGGAAGGGCTGTTGGTTATAGTAAGTTGGTACTGATACCGGGTCTTGAAGCTGTATTGCTTCTTACAGGTCAGACAGGCATCCAGGACTTCAGTTATGGTCTCCATGATGCACTCCCAGTAGTAGCGTTCTTTTACCCATTCATATGTTTTTTGTACTCCGCCATGCCCCACAATAGTGTGAGACTTCAGGATCACAGGGACTAGTTCTGATGGTCGGAGATAGGGCAACCAGTTTACCCCTACTTTTTTGTACAGCTTTCCAATATCCACCTTGATGTTGCAGGAGTGCCAAGCTAGCATTTTCTGTACAGGTTCACCATCATCAGCCCATGCTTCAGGCGCTCTTGGTAGGTCAAGTAACCTCTTAGCTTCACTATTATCTAAGTGAAGGACAGGCAGCCGCGTCAACCCATCAACGTTCATATGGCGAGTTCCTGCCCGGTGCTCAAATGTCATGTAACGCTGGAGCTTTGAAGCCCAGCGAGCCAACCGTCCAGAGGGATCTTTCATATTCTGCAACCACTTCTAGTAGGCGTGGTTGGTAACTACTTGAAGGACGTCACCTAGGAAAAGGGAGGTAATACTTCACAGCCAACAGGACAGCGAGACACTCCTTTTCATTGACATGTAGTTGCGTTCAGCTTTTGAAAGCACCTTGCAGAATAAGGAAACGGGATGATCAACCCCATGCTCATCCAATTGAGCCAAGATAGCTCTAACGTCATGATTGGAATCATGTGTGAACAACATAAAGGGCTTGTCATAGTCAGGGTGGCGGAGGACTGGCCTTTGTTGCTGTCAGGGTAAAGCCTGACATTAGAGTAATTCCTGAGATTTCAGATATATTTTATCATATCAAGAGGATTTGCGCTGAAGTTAGATCGATTATTTGCATATCAAATCATAATTGTAATAAGTTTTGTTTGCTTAATCGCTTAAAACCCGAATTGCAATAATATTGAGTCATTTAATCGCACAAAAACGAATTTACAATGAGACTGAGACAATTCCCACTGCTTTCAAAATCACACTCAAGGCGCAATCCCATAAGTTCAAAAGAAGTATAGTGCTTCATTCAAAATCAATTAAGCTTTAGAAATTCCAGAAGTTGGATGGGATATAAAACTAGGCTATTCAGATGGTTAGTCTTTTCGTTCAATAAAATATTATCATATGCTAAACCCTTACAGTACATATTTTCTTTATAACAGTTCCATATACCGTATAATAAACAAGCTATACAGTCTAACCAATTATTCCATAAAACCTATAACATGGGTGCAAAAACACCTATACCTGAACAAATCACTCTTCCATTGCTTTCACGTCCAAACATAGCTGGTGTATTGGACTTGACAGGAATGGGAGTAGTTGAAGCAATTCTTCCTTCTTTAGGGCTAAACCTCCCAATTGCCCTTGTCATTCTCTATATGGTACGCACTTCCCTTTTGTTATACTGGACCTTTATCTCAGGGTTAGCATGTTCACGACTTGTATCACAAAACTAAGATAAAGTAGTACCAGTCCCTGACAGTTGCAGTAACTTCTTCAGGGTTCCAAACGCAGCTTTTTGCTCAGCACACCTAATGGAATGGAGAGTTCTTAGTTAAGTGACGTATGAGGGGCTCACTGAGCTAGCGAACTTTGGGATGAACTGATGGTGATACCCCATCATACCTAAAAACACATGTATATCACGAAGGGTTTTGGGCGCAGGTATATTGGCTATCGCTTCAACCTTGCCTAGTAGAGGTTGAATAACATCTTGAGAGTTCACATGCTCAAGGAAATCCAGCTTTTTCTGGAAGAAAGTATTTTATGTCTTCAACTTATTGTTAGAAGCTCGAAGGCGTTGTAACACTTCTTTTAGGTGAATGAGGTGCTCTTTAAACATTTTGAAAAAACTGTTATATCATCCAGGCAGACAATCACACAGCTCAGTTTCAGATCCGGTAGAATGTGATACATCTCCCGCTGAAAAGTTGCAGGCACATTGCACAACTCATGAGGGAGATGAGTGGGTTAAAACAAGCCTTCACTGCAGATAAGGGCGCACTTCTCCTGATCCTGCGGAGAAAGGTCCATCTGCCAATACCCTCTAGCCAAGTCCATAGCGGAAAAGAACTTGGATCCAGAGTGTTGGGCTAAAGCGTCGTCAATATGGTGGATAGGTTAACTGCCCTTTTTTATGAGATCGTTCAGTTTGCGGTAGTCATTAATTACCCTTTGACCTCTTCTTTTGTCTTTATTAGTAGAAGAGGGGAAAACCAAGGACTTTGTGAAGGCACCAGCAACCCAGCATCCAGCAACTGTTTGACCTTCGTCCTCATCTGTAGCTCCTCAACTTTGGATTTTTGATATGGTTTAGATTGGATGGGACCAGCATCTCCATCAATAGTGTGCGTCCAACTCTTCATGTGCCCATAATCAGTATTAGAGTTAGAGAAAATACCACTATCAGCCTCAAGTAGGGTGTAACTTTGTCAAGATATGCTGAGGTTAGTTCCTCAGAAATATTAACGGTAGGTAGGGTACATAATGATTGATCAGCTGGTAAACCCATATCCGCCATAGACCCAATACAGTGAACTTGCTTGATGTCCTTAATGGGAATTAGCAGGCCTCTTCCGATTTTCTGATGCTTTTTTATGACCATTTCCTTAGGGGTGAGATTCCTCATCAGGAGCTTGATAGGTCGCAGATAGGCTGGGTCTAGCATGCTAGGTAATACTCGGGGCTCTAGAGGACTAACACCCTCAACGCTAATTAGGTGTAATAAGCAGTTGTGAGGGATTTGAAGTGTAATCTTGGCGCCATCTACCCTTTGTTCACCTGCCTTAATTACTACCTCTCCAGAAGCATAAAACGGGATACCCTTTAGAGAAACTTCTGATTTGTGCAACATTTTTGTATTTTTCCCTGCTGTGGTATAGTGCAGGGATAAGGCTGAGGAGGAGTACTCCACTGTGCAGGCGTAATCCTTTTTTAAGCTCATCATTAGTCAGAGTCAGAAGGACCTCGTAGTTAATCAGGGAGATATAGCCCTGCTTCAAGTTGATGATCCCTTCATACTTAAGCATAAACTGTGTACCAATGAGCAGATCATAGGTATTTCTAGTCAAGGCCACCGTAAGGGCTGAAAAATGAGCTTCCCAAATCAAATAAGCAAAAAAGGCATGCCCCATTAGCGCATGTGTTGGAGGGACCAGCAGTACCAAACTCTTGGGTATAGTCGAGGTCAGGGGCCAGCTTAATCTTTTTGATGTGTTTGGATGACGCAACATTCACAGGGGATCATGTATCAAAGATAGATGTGACCCGTACTCCGTTGATGACAAACTCCACTTTTGTTAAAGTTCCACCCAAGTTGGGGGAAAGAGCTAGGACCCCTTTTAGATGAAGAGTAGAGGCAAGTCGCTAAGAAGTCATGGTATTTCTCTTGGATAGACTGCAGAGTATGGACACACTTTATAGATCAGATCAGTGTAGTAATGAGCTGGTCAGCATCACTGGCAGTGATAATAACCTCAAACCCTTAAGCACTTGATGAAGATAAGTATGGAGGGATATCCTAGTCGCGTATACTCTTTCTGGGTTCCATCTGCCAGGTACCTCCACTTCAAATGAGTCACTTAAGACATATTAGCTGACATCTTCACATCCCCCTTCAGTCTCATCGTCAGAGGGGTTATCAATGCATGCCAGAGAGCCCATAGTTTGTAAGGTTGCTTCAGGGCTTATCTTATTGCAGGCTAGGACCTGGGGTTGCTCAATCGCCTTAGTAACTTTTTGGGGGAGGCGTTAGAATTGTGATAATTTGGAATGTAGCCTTTGAAGTGACAGGTTTGGGCTTCCCCATGACCTCAGGTTTTTAACTAAGGGCATCCAGAGAAGAGGCCGAGGGGAATAGTGACAGAAGCTTGAAGGGACGTGTAATGATTGAAAAAGTCCCAGTTTTTGATCGCCATCTTGCCTTAGTATTGGTGGATAAAATTAGACGCCAAAAGATTTCTCTATATGAGGTTCCCTCAAGGTAAGAGTTTTGACTCCACATACTCACTAATTTAACCTCAGATTTAGGGAAATTTATTACGAGTAAAGATGACACAGGTAAGCAAGGATTTTGGCCCCAAAATTAGACTTGTTTTATCTATTAACAAAAATGAACACGCTGATAAATTCAATACTGATAACATAGGGCACCGCGAATGACACAAGGAAAAACCACAGTATTTGGTGGATCAATTTGCTGTCAAATCCCAACTTTTTGTTAAGAATACAAACTAGGTTCACCACAGGATACCAGGTAAGACAAGGCAAGAACAGCCCCAAGGCCACCAGAGAGACCCACGCGAAGGTAAGAAGTGAAAAGGAAATTTGAACTGAGTTCAGAATTGTGTGGCCCAAACTTTTAAGGTCGCCCTTCCAGGGAGCCCCTCACGCACTATTCTTTAGGCTCCTAGGAGCATAAAGAATAGCTCAGGAGGGGCATATACCATAGCTGAGCCCTTAATAAGCCACAAAACCCAAAAACGCGGTTTGACTCAAGATTCAGATTTCTGAATCTCAAGTAAAAATGTAATGATCAGTTTAATCTGACAGTTATAACAATTCAACCAAAACAGTAAAAATAGCATCATTTAGAGGGAGCATTTGAGCAAGCAACAGAGGTTGAGCTTTACTATAAAAGCGCTCAACAAAAAAGGTGATCAAACTTCTCTCTTTCAGACTAAGGCACATGAAGGCCTGTTTTTGCTTTTGTAAAATCTGCCTGGAACCAAATTCTCTAAGAAGCACTTGATTAACCTCCGCCCAAGTGCTGAGGTTGAACATGTTAGGGATCATTATTTATAAAGCTATATGCCTCAATAAGGGAAGAATGTACTGGAACTTTTGACGGTCAGTTGCTCCTTCCTTAGAAGGTTCATAAACAAAGAGGAAGGAGGCAATACTACCCTCACCCGGGGTGAATCTATCCCTAATAGGGGGTTTATGGATGGATTGCTGGTTAAACCTTTTAAGGCGAGGCAAAGCACTGGCTAGCTGTTGTTCTAATTCAACTAGCCTGGTATCAGCGGAAGCGGGGAGTATATGAGGGTAAATTCCTCCAACCACCTCCATTTTTTGTAATTGTTTTCTGGTGTAGAGGCCCACCTGTAGTGAGCACCACTTATTGAAATCAGGCGTTTGGTAAGCTCGCTGGTTCGTTTATACACTTAAATTACAACAATATGATTTCAGAAGAAATACTTTTTAATTTTATTTTATTGAGGAAAACTTACCAGGGGACGGACAATACTGGAACAGAAACTCAAAAACTAAACCAAGCAAAAATATGACTGACTGCCCTAAATGAACAACGGGAAACACTAAGAAATGAAAAAAACCTACCAGGTGGCACAGCAGCGAGCTGCTTATCCCACCATGGCAGAGGGGGATGGGGGATCAGGCGGATCATCATCATCTTCCTTGGAATTAGCATTAATAAAGCGGATCAATGCTGATAGCAAGGGGTTGGGGCATCCACAGGATGATGGTCAAGGTGAGGTAGATAGCAGGTGAGCTTGACAATTTGGCCTGAATGAAAGCCTCCATGAGTTTGGCAACATGGTGCTCAGCTTGGATGTGGTTGTTGGGAAGTTGGGCTAATTTAGCAATGTTTGCTCTAGTGTTATATGTGGATGGGGAAAAATCTGCCAGATAAACAACATGTTTGACAGAAATAATGGCAGTTTCATGGAGGCGTTGGATTTCCTCTTTTGCAATAGGAGGTGAATTGGAAGGGAACAAGGGGAAATGCAGCCCTTTTTAAATTAGCGATGGATTTTACCACAGCTTCACAAAGATGGCAATTTTTGGGTGAGGCTACCATGACCTCGGTAAGCTGGTGGTCACTTTGGTATGGGTAGCAGTGGGTTTGGGGACAAATTGTTTGGGCGGGAGTGTGCCATCAAATTATGAATCCATAAACGGTAGTAAATCGATTGGTTAAGCTGGAGGCGGGACAATTTCACCTGATTTGGTCACTTCATCCAATAAGTCCCAGGGATTTTGGTTGACTTGTATTGATTCAGCGATAGGTAGCTGTTGTTGGGTAAGTTTTAGGGTGGGAAAATTTTTAGATTGAGTATGGGTCCAAACCTGCTCCTGATTGGTTGACTTGGGTGGAAATTGGCCGGCTCAGATTTAGGTTGCTAGATTTGCTGCTGGTTCATCAAGCGCACAAACTGGGGGGGGGTGTGGGGCAGCCAAAATCCTCACTTGAATGCTGTTGAAATGTCCTCCTGGGAAGGTTTGTGTCATGGAAACGGCAGAAGAAGTTTAGATCGGCCTGCCAGTTGGGGTGCATAAGCACCCAAAAAGCAAGCTAGAATGCCAGAGGCATTTCTGACCAGATGACGTTGTATGGAGCTGGGCATCTTGAGATGATGAATTGTTGGTGTAGAACAACAGTGAGTATGATCCTGAGGACAAACCAAATCGAGCCCACCCCAGACCCTGAAGATCTTACTGCAGGGGCGGAATCACAGAAATAGGTTCAATAAGTTCACCAGTATATGGGTTGTTTTGAATGGGGAGATAAGAAAGCGGATCCTTGCTTGTAGATGGTGGATGTAAGGCCACAAGATCCCAGTATACTTTTGTCAGAAGTTCATGATAGCAGGGTTAAAGTGCCAGAAGTATCTGACTCGCTGAATCCTTTCTATGTCAGTGGGAGCCATAGTGACTATGAGTACTGGTAGAGCCCATACAGTATACGGACTAACAGGCCACCAGGGAAAAGCCATCGTGGATGCGGCCAGAAGAAAATCAACAAAATAAAAAATTGATTGGTTTTTTTGGAAAAATTTTATTGCAAAGGAAAAGGAAGAAAATCAACCAACAATTTTCTCAGTGCAATGCAACTGATTAAATAGTGGTTGATTGGTGCAGGGACAAGCCAGGATTGGGACCCTCAATTTCGACCTAACTGGCGAATTATTTGGGAATGGGGCAGATAATTTCATTGGGAACTGACATCAAAGAATTTAGTGGTGGGCGAAGTTTTGTCAGTTTGACCTCAAATGTCCAAACTGAGGCTTGGCTACATTTCTGATGGTTGGTGCATTGGCGTTTGGCCTGATGAGCAGCGGGAATCCCCAAGGCCACCCCATGTAGGGGTGGGCCCATTTGGTTGGGAATGGGTTTAAGACGCCCAACCCGCCCATGCCCAATTGCTGGGCCATTTGATTGGCCAGAAGTGTTGCATCAGGCACAACACCCGATTTTCTAACAGGGAGCTTCAAACCCACATTGATGGAGTCTGATGCTGTTTATCTGCCTGTCAGGGATGATTCCCAACAATTTTGGGAGGGGGTAATTTTTATGATCATCATGTTGGCCAAATCGAAACTGTTGGGCATTCCAGCTAATAGATCAATCTTCATCACTTTTCAACCATTTGAAATCCAAACATTGGGCAGATTGCCACTCGAATTTGTTCTGATTGATTGATTTATTTCAGCAATCTCAATGCAGATTTGACTAATTACCCATAACAGTTCTGCTGAGGTGAGTGTGGGTATTGGGGGAGGGATTTAAAGCAAAAGAGCTGTTACCCAGTGCTCGTCTACCATGTGAGCGAGATCGCCCTGAGTAATGTGGGGTACAGCCATCCTTTTTGGTACCTTCTTACTTGAGAATGGGAAAATGGCCTGATCAACGCCCAGAGGACGTTCCCCTGGACTTACATTACCCTTTCCTTTTTCCAAGGGAATGGTCCCACCACTGGGAAACTGCACTAGAGCCACGTTATTGTGCACCTTGGGGTAACTTGATCACCATAATTGTTGTGACTTTTTTTGGGGGGGGGGCGGGGAGCTTTGGGGTGGGATATATGGAACGCTTTGACCAGTTCCATACAGTTTGCACAATTGCGCGCCTTGACCCAACTGTTTTCATATGCAGGATACCCTTTCCAGGCCACGAGGTATTGTATGGACTGTCAGGATTTTTGGGATGCCAGGATATTCTCTACCTTGGCCTCTTCCCCATTTTTGATGATGATTGGTTCAGGTTCCGTGGGGATCACACCCTTGAAGGGCAACAGCTGGGAAACATGGAAGACGAGGTGCTGTTTCCAATGATCAGGGAGCTTTAACCAGAATGCATTATTACCCAAGACCTCCTCTACCAAATGGGGCCTGAGCATTTACTAGCGAACTTATGGGAAGGGGCTTGAATTCTTAAAGATGGGTACCAAGCATAACATAGGAGCCCACCATCAAATTGTGACCTGGGAGCCACTTGTGATCCGTGAACTACTTGTAGTTGTCTATGGCTTTGGTGAGGTGTTCCCGCACTAAGGACTGAGTTGACCTGATATGTTCAGTGTGGTCCATGGCAGCTTGGACCTCAGGCCGCAAGCAAGGTCCGACCAAAAACAAAGGATAATAACCCAACGTTGCTTTGTAAAGAGAAAACCCTGTGGATGCGTGAGTCCCATATTTATAAGCAAATTGAGTGAGAGGAAGGTCATAGGCCCATGTTCTTGAGCAGCTGCAGCATAGCAACGCAGGTACTGTTCAAGGACTTGGTTAACTTGCTCAGTCTGTCCATCAGACTGGGATGATACGCAGTGGAGTGACAGGGGGATATTTTTAGGATTAATAGGAGTTCACTCCAAAACTGCGCGGTGAACTGTGAGCCATGGTCACTGATAATATCCTGGGGAGACCAAACATCGAAAACACATGGCATACAAAAAAGCAGGCAGTTTCTTCTGTTGTAATCATGGAAGTATAAGGTATAAAGAGGGAAAAATTTGTGAAGTGATCCACCACCACCATCACCGCTGTGAACCTGTTAGAGCTGGGAGTTTGATGATAAAGTCCACGGACACTGATGTCCATAGACCCTCCGCCTGCTGTAATGGGTGTAAAAGACCATTTTTACCGGAGCAGTCTGATTTAGCCCTGGAACAAGTAATGCAATTGGTGATACAGGATGGAACTTCTTTGTCAAACCTGCCTAATTGTAGGTTCGCTTGATCAAGTTGATGCATTTCTTGTTGCCAGGATGACCAACCATGGGGGGATCGTGATGTGCGCAGAATACCTCGGTTCAGAAGGAGGGGGGAACCCAGATGCGAGCCTGAAAATAAATGTGCCCCTCCTCCAAGAAATATAGGGGAGTGTTTATGACTCAGGTGGGCCAACTGCTCAACCAAATCCACACCCTCAGGGCAGGCCATTTGACTGGTTAAGACCTGAGCAACTAGCGGGGCGTTGGGAGCCAAAGTGATGGATGAAACAATAGGGTGGATGATTGAAAAGATTTGGGTAGCAGGAATCATGATAACAAGATCCAATTCCTCTGGGTCCAAGGAACAGTGTGCGGGGCTGCGGCTGAGAAAATTGGGAATTATGTTGAGTGCACCTTTTATGAATTTGTATTTGAAGTTAAAATTGCACAGGTCCCAATAGTTTCAGGCTTGCTGATGCGCCAATTTTTGGGGTTTACAAAAGTACAAAAGAGCCTGGTGATCCGTGCGGACCATTAACTCATGCTGAGCACCCTGTAACAGGTACCTCCAATGAGTTAATGCCCATGCAACAGCTGCCAACTCCTTGTCATAAATGGACCAAGGCTGCTCCATGGAGGTGAACTTCCGGGAAAAATAGGCGACCAGATGTTCCAAGCCATTGTGCTCCTGGAGAAACATCACCCCACTGCTACCAACGAGGCATTACATGCAACAATATACAGCTTGTTGGGATCTGAGTGCTTCAAAATAGGAGGGGACATGAATACCTCTTTAATCAATTTGAATGCCTGTTGGCATTTGGGCGTCCAGCAAAATGGTACGTTTTTCCCTGTAAGGGAGTGGAGCGGGGCAGCCAGCTGGGAAAGTGCCGGGGAAAACTTTTTTAAAAAATGATGGTTCCCAAGAAACTCCGTAGTTGCTTTAGGGTAGTTGGTATTGGCCATTCTCAGTTTGCATCTAACTTATTGGGAGGGATTGCGTAACCATCTTTAAGAATGAGGTTCCCAAGGAAGGTAACCTCCTCCTTATAAAACTCCCACTTGGAAGGCTTGACAAATAAGCCTGCCTTATGCAAGGCGGCCACAACTGCTTCCAAGTCAGTAGCATGTTGTTTGGGAGTTGGGGAGTGAACCAGAATGTCATTGATGTATGCAACTGTGCAGGTAAACTGGACTTCACCCAGTACATTGTTGATCATGCGTTGGAACATAGCGGGAGCATTCTTCAGCCCAAAGGGCATTACATGGAATTGGAAAATGCCGCGCTTTGTCCAAATTGCTGTTAACCATTCTTGCCCTTTATTTATCCAAATTTGGTTAAAAGCGTTCATCAGATCCAGCTTAGAGAACACACGGGATTTAGTGATTGCCTGGCTGATCGTCTGCTCCAGAGGCAAGGGGTAGGGATCAGAAACCGTTACTTTGTTTAAGTGGCCGTAATCCATGCAGGGATGGAGAGAACTATCCACTTTTTTGGCAAAGACGATGAGGGACGCAATGGGTGACGTCTCCTTAAACAACCATCCTTTTTTCAGCATATCGTTTAATCAGATGTTGAGCGCAATTTCTTCCTCCACTGTATGAGGATAAAAAAACATTTGATATTCACCAACTCCACGGCCGTTTGAAGTCCACAGTTGAACCTAGTGTGAGGAGGCATATGATCCTCATTTTCTAATTTGAAGATACTTCAATAGTGCATTAAGCTCTTAGGAAAATTGGCTGGTATGCTCGCAGAAGTGACGAGGGAAGTGATAGAGCTGTAGCCTTGTGTTTTCTTAAGAGTGTCAATCAAAGGGAATTCACCCTATAGTTGATCATTGGTAAATGACAACGTATTAGACTCCAAGTGAATCTTGACATGTTGTTGGCGCCACCATCCCACACCTAAGATCACCAGAAACACCAAGTTTTGTATAGCAGAAAAACGATCACAGAAGCTAAACTGGTGAATTAAAAAGGTACTGGCCAACGGATGACATACAAGGTCTGGGAGGCAGACAAGGCCACCATCACTGAGGGACCCACATCCATTTCCAGTTTTAATTGTTGGACCAACTCGACACTCATGAAGTTCCCCGCGGTTCCAGTATCCACCAGGGCCTCAAAGGAGACATGCTGTGAGCCGACACTAATCTTCATATGCAATAGGAAATAAGCAAAGTTTTGTTTATTGGAAGATTTGACTGATTTCATTGCGACTGAAGAGATAACTGGCAAATCAGGGGTTAAGTCAGGACTTTCACAGGAGCAAAAATTGGAAGTACAAGGGCGGGGGAGCTGACTTCCTCCATCTGGGCTTTCACGGATTCATTTATAGGTGACTCTGTGTCAGCCAACTCGGACACAGGAGTTGCAGCAGGGATGGCAACTGGGTCTACCTCTGGTTCAAAGGTAGATACTTTGTCCGCGTCTTCATTGTTATCCTATCATAAAATTCCCCTTCTGATAATGGGAAACATGGCGGGGGAAGGCATTAATAGTAGTTACGGTGGCACATATTTGATCTACTGTTCCTTGGATGGTGGACCAGGCCTCATGATGAGCAGAAACCAAATCCAAGCCTGATCTAAAGACTTCCTGAAGCATATTGATAGAGAGACCCAACGCGGGAGCCATTTCATGGAAGGTAGAAATCAAAGAAACCAAGCTAGGGGCTTCAGCCATGGCATAGAGCAATCTGAATAGGTGGTCCAATTGTGACACAGGGGGTTTCAAGGCAGCCGACATAACAGCCATCAGTGGAGTGGGGTCTCCTGTTTGTGAGCAAAAGCGCAGAAGGCCTCTTACTAAGCGGCGCGCGTCCCCTTCCACAGCGTCCAGCAACGCGAGCCCTTTCTGGGCATGAGATAATGCGGAAGTGTTATTAAGCGCAGTTTCTTACACATTTGCACCTCAGCGAGGGCGTCAAGAAATTTGTTAGCTATCTCCTGGGAAGGAACACTTGAGCTTAATCTGTGCTATTGGGAGGAGGAGGAGCAGCAATTCGCGCAGCTTGGGCGGTCTGAAGAAGATTCTCAAGGTAGAGTGGATACTATTCCTAAAATTGGTAAGTGACCAAACAAACAACAAACAGCAGGCTACTGATTGCACATTCATTTGGTAAAGGGTAACCACTGCAGCGTCCACCTTAAAGAGCATAACGGAAGTGGCTGGAAACAATGGTTGGTCAATTATGTCATGGAAATGGCAGAAGAAGTTTAGACTGGCCTGCCAGTTGGGGTGCATAAGCACCCAAAAAGCAAGCTAGAATGCCAGAGGCATTGCTGACCAGATGACGTTGTATGAAGCTGGGCATTGTGAAATGAAGAATCATTGGTGTAGAATAACAGTGAGTATGATCCTGAGGACAAGCCAAATCGAGCCCACCCCAGACCCTGGAGATCTTACTGCAGGGGGCGGAATCACAGAAATAGTTTCAATGAGTTCACCAGTATATGGGTTGTTTTGAAAGGGGAGATAAGGAAGCGGATCCTTGCTTTTAGATGGTGGACATAAGGCCACAAGATCCCAGTATACTTTTGTCAAAAGCTCATGATAGCAGGGTTAAAGTTCTAGAAGTATCTGACTCGCTGAATCCTTTCTATGTCAGTGGGAGCCATAGTGACTATGAGTACTGATAGAGCCCATATAGTATATGGACTGACAGGCCACAAGGGAAAAGCCATTGTGGATGCGGCCAGAAGAAAATCAACAAAATAAAAAATTGATTGGTTTTTTTGGAAAAATTTTATTGCAAAGGAAAAGGAAGAAAATCAACCAAAAATTTTCTCAGTCCAATGCAACTGATTAAATAGTGGTCGATTGGTGCAGGGACAAGCCAGGATTGGGACCCTCAATTTCGACCTAACTGGCGACTTATTTGGGAGTGGGGCATATAATTTCATTGGGAACTGACATCAAAGAATTTGGTGGTGGGCGAAGTCCTGTCAGTTTGACCTCAAATGTCCAAACTGAGACTTGGCTACATTTCTGATGGTTGGTGCATTGGCGTTTGGCCTGATGAGCAGCGAGAATCCCCCAAGGCCACCCCATGTAGGGGGCGGACCCATTTGGTTGGGAACAGGTTCAGGACGCCCAACCTGCCCATGCCCAGTCGCTGGGCTGTTCAAATGGTCAGAGTCATTGCATCAGGCGCAAAGCCCAATTTTCCAATAGGGAGTTTTGAACCCTTGTCAATGGAGTCCAATGCTGTTACCTGCCTGTTGGGGATGATCCACAATGATTTTGGGAGGGGGTAATTTTTACTATCATTGTGTTGGCCAAATTTAAAACCGTCAGCCATTCTGGTCAATAAATCAGTCTTCATCCCTTTTCAACCATTTGAAATCCAAATATTGGGCAGATTGCCACTCGAATTTGTTCTGATTGATTGATTTATTTCAGCAATCTCGATGCAGATTTCACTAATTTCCCATAACAGTCCTGCTGAGGTGAGTGTGGGTATTGGGGGAGGGATTAGAGGTGGAAGAGCTGTTACCCAGTGCTGATTTACCACATGAGTGAGATCGCCTTGAGCAATGAGGGGTACAGCCATCCTTTTTGGTATCTTCTTACTCAAGAATGGGAAAATGGCCTGATCAACGCCCGGAGTTTGTTCCCCAGGACTTACAGTTTGGCAGTATTTATAGTATTTGAATTATAGTGACATGACTTTTTGGTATGGTCCAATTCATGGCAGAGGAGGAAACTTCGAGGCCATTGTCAACGCAAGCCCAAAAGAAAAGATCAGGTGTGGGTGGGATGTAGGCATGCGGCGGGATGTGCTGGGCCATGTTCAGCTGGTAGGGGGTAATGGCAGCCATTGCCTGAGGTGCCGTGAGGCGCTCAGCACCAATTGGGACAATGAATTGGAAGAAGGGGTCTTTGCCATAAGTGGCCAGCTCTGACATCAACTCCTCAAAAAGTGTTTGAGGGGGAATGTGTGAGGGGAAGTTCGCAAAGGTCACCACACATGTGGTGTCATCTGGGATATATGATTGGGTGGTGGTAATGGGGGTGTTTTTGTATATTAAGGGCGTAGCTGCTATAGCAGCTGCATCCTCTTCGGTGGGGAAGCCTATATCAAAATAGCCTTTGTAAGGGCGGTGGTCTTCAATTCTGCAGGTGTGAAGGTGGCAGTTGCCAGCTCAACCATCGCTTTGTCAGCATATGGGAAGAGATGTCCATACTTGACATGGAGGCAAAAGCGGATAGTGGATCAAGGTAGGGTTAATGGATGGGGGTAGGTTGGGTGGACTCATGCGAGGTGGAGTGATAAGTCCCTTATAGGACATAGTAGCCAGATGTGTTTGTCAGAATGAATGAGCCAGTCCACATGCGTTTGCCTGCTGTGTGGTAAATGCTAGCGGGTGGAGCACCGCTGCCCCATACTGGGGCAGCATGTGGTGGATCTGAAGACATAAATTGGGAAATTGATGTGATGAGGTGGTGGTGATGAATAATTTGGCTTGTATTTTCAAAATCGTTTAAAAGTTGATTTCAAGCGGAAAGAAAACTTAACACAAACTTAGAAAGACTATTTGCAACTGATAGGATAGTTTCTCAAAGGGCTATTTATAAACCACATATATGAAAATAAATAAAGTGTAACACTAGTAAAAAGTGAGTTTTAAGGTTTTTATAATAATAACTGGAGGGGTAAATTAGGGAGCCCTTTTGATACTTCAATGCTTAGTATTAAAATGATCTCAAGGCTCAAAGTGAGAGTGCCAAGCCCAATTATCCTGAAACCTACCAGCACATCAAGTTAATCACTTGTGTGCCTGCTTTCATCACTTTCAATAAGCATCAACTTGCTCAATAAGTTAGTCAATGGACACTGCCAGCATTATCAATGAAGAAAACCCACAACTATAACTCCTTATGCCCCATGATTCTGATGCTCATACCCCAATGTTAACTCCATGGTCCGCCAGCTAAAGCGGGTGCCAGAAAAAAGTTCCCCAAAGTTTCCTAATCTTCTGATATGGCTTTCTAGGATGTTAGCTGAGGTGCCATACTAGGATTTTTTTCCCTTTCTAATAATCCCTTTGTTTGGCCCATTTGCAAATAAAGATGCATGGCGGCTCCCCCTTTGAGTTAGGCAACACTAGTGCTAAAAAAGTGAGAGTACTTTGTAATTCAGATTGGGCTACAAAAGCTGAATTAGGGAATATGAGGATTTAATATATCATAACTCTCAATTCTTGGCTTGATTCAAAGGAACGGCCAATTGAGGGTCAACAGTAGGTAGAAAAAATCCATGAGGTAAAGATATAATAAATTTGAACCAATCATCAAGGGAAAAATATTTGCACCTTGTGGGATCCCCTCCAAGCCTATAAAAAGGGGTGGTCTCCGCTTAGGTGTTTGAACTGAACTGCAGAGGGGCTGGGGAAGAGCCTCAGCATGAATTCCCATAATTCGCCACAGGTTTGACGCAATATCATTAATGAAGCTCAAACGATTTGGCCAAGAAGTGGAAGAAATAGCATTACCCCAATTTGATGGGTTCCAACGAGAATTGATCATGGTCTTTTGGCCAAAATGATTATTAGTTTGAATCTGAAACGTTCTTCTCACAATATTGGACTTGTAATTATTTGGCAAATTACATTAAGCTTTTGGCAGTATCTGCCAGTAACCCCATCTTTGTTAAAATTCCAAAATCATGGAATTTACTTAAAACTCCATCAGGATTAAATGCAGTTGGAATTTCAATATGTCCACAATACCCAACTTAATTGATTATAATACATCTGCTTGTACACTAGGGGCTTCATCCCACTAGTGAATGTGAGAGTTATTAGCTACCTACAATAACATTTTCTTAGAGGTTTTCCTAGCAAATATTTAGTAATTTTCTGGGCTTTAATCTGGAGAATCACTAATGTTTCTTTGGGATGATCCCTGAAAATAAACAATTGATTGGGTTGTTGATAATATTGATAATAAATTAGTTTGTAAGAGTCAATCAGGTTTTGTTGCTGATTGACTAAGAGGTTTATGATTTGGTATGCGAGTGATGCACATGTTAAGCAACTTGTAAGTTACCCATTTAGGGGATCACAACCTGCTATTTATGGGTATAAGTACCATTACCTAAGCAGGTTGCTAGCCTAATAATGGTGACACTCTGGGTTGAGTGAAGGCTTGGAAAACATTATTTTTTAATCCAGAAGAGGTAACATTAATAGTCATCAGAGAAATCTGGCTAAACCAACGAATAGATCATTGTTATTTTTGACAACGGAGGGTTAATTAATTGGTGACGGCTGCCATAACCAATTGGGGCGCCAACAGAAGATTTGCACGCCAAATTAACTTTATAGATTCCCTTGCATTATAAAATATAACAGATATAGAATAGACAAGCTCAGATACTTTAAAATTTTAAACTTTTATATTTTGCTCTTGAGACTAGAGTTTGGAAGGATAGGAGATCCTTTGTCTATTTATTGTTATCTCCACAGACTCTGCGAGAAGAAAGAAGAATCTCTGAACCTAATCCTAGGTCAAGTTCCACAGAAGAGGGAAGAACTCCCTAACAATATTATAGAAGAATAAAAATTTGGATAAGCACCAGTTTAGCGTTGGACCTAATAATCCTCTTGGCTAAAAAAGCTCAAATAAGGTGATAGTTTCATACTACAACTGCTCTATTCAATTAAATACACAGGGGAACAATTTTTTGTTTGTTCATGAGATTTTTAACTGTTTCTATGTATTTTGGCATTGGTGATTACAAATATGAAGTCAGTTATTCTGTTATGCTCTAGTTTTAATGCAATACAGAATAGAAAGAATCATATTCCCCAGCTTCATATCAAGATTGTCTTGATGAAGCAATGTGTAAAGGCTTTGAATACTGAACATGAATATTTTTAACACATTATTTCTGCTTTTCATGGTCTTTCATTTGACAAAATAAAAGCAGGTGTGTCTGATGGTCCTCACAGTTAATTTCTAATACGTGACATAGAATTTGTCAGGAAGATAGATCAAAAGGAGAGAGCAGCATGGATGTCTTTTGTAGAAGTTATTAACAACTTCCTTGGTAACAAAAAGGCAGAAAACTATGTACTTCTGGTTCAAAGAATGCTAAAGGCAATGTGCGATCTTATATGCAACATGAGTTTCAAGATGCACTTCTTGAATAGCCAACTTGACTAATCTTCTAAACAACTTGGGGCTGTTAGAGATGAGCATGGGAACGCTTCCATCAAGACCTGAAGACAACGGAAGAGCGTTCTTAAGGGCGATGGACCATGCATATGATGGCAGACTACTGATGGAGCATCAAATGAGACCATATTGAGCAAGCCCACAAACGCAAGAGTTACAAGTAAAACTTCTTTACTGAATAAGTTTTGCATGCTTTTTACGTCAAATTGTATTAATTAACTACTATCCTCCAACTGTATGTTCATCGCAAAGCTATAGTTAAAGAGATTATATGTTTCTATTTTATAGTTTTTTATATCATATTTATACTCAAAATAAGTAATTTTATTTCTTTATATTTTAAAACTGTATGCATAATTGTACTCCATTGCATTTTTTTGTGTTTAAATGCGTATTAACACTGTTGAGATTTTTGCCCATATTACCAGCTTGCTAGATTACCTGGTATCACTAGGGGAAAATTCCCTAAGGCGAAGTGAATCAGAAATCAGTTGGCCCAAGTTTTGGAGAAACTACGTTCAGGGGATTTTGGGATATTCGCCTGGTCATATCTGTTGAGGATTGATTAGATGAATACCTAAGATCTCATCGGGTGGAGTTGCTGACGAAATAGGGGCATTTGATATTAATTAACTATCATGTGTACTGATTGGGATCAGTTAGGTTTCATCACCAATTGATTGGGAATGAATAGCGAGTTGTGAGGCGAGTGATGCCGCCTACAACTAGCGAATCAATCAGTTTGTGAGTGACCTGCCATAATGGGTAATAAGTCCCATTACCTAAGCAGGTCGCTAGCCAATTATGGTTGGTTTGCTTGGATTGAGGGGAAAACGTTAAGGACACATTTTCTGACTCTTTCCGTTTGAGGTCTCAAGGATGTACAATGATGGAATCCTAGCCAAGTTGGGGAAGACTATTGCTGCCAATATGAGGAAGGGTGATTCAATGGCAACGGCTGCCATTTCATTGAAGAGGTGTCAACTGAGGGTTAGAAAGCTGAATCCCCTATTATATAATTCCCTAGGATTTGCTATAATAAAAAACAGTAATTAGAAAAGTATTATCTACAGTTATATTATTGATTCAGTGTATAGTTAGACTACCAGCTTCTATTGTGTTGTTCTATCTCAGGGATATTATTGCAGAAGTCAATAATTAGAAGACTCTCAGAGTGAAGATTAAAGATCCAAGCGGGGATCTAGAGATGAAGGAACCACAATAAGGGATAGCTGCTGACTGTGAGTTGGGCTGAGAGAGACTGTCACTGGGGTATCTTAACAAAAATTGGGTGGAAAAGAGTATAGGGAATGAATCCCTACAAGTAAGACTTCAAGAGTATTAATCAGAGATACTGGCTGAGCGTTGGGTTTGATAATAGTTCAATCTCAACTACAGATAATAGTCTCCATATTATTATCATTTCATAATACATTATACATAATGCAACAAAGTGCACGAGGAAATCAAACCTGTGCTGTAAAAAGGTTACTGGGTTGCCTACTGATAATCAGCATAGAGTAAATTTTTAAGTTGGCGCTCACTACAGGGGTAGTTGAGTGAAGAATCTAGTATAATGTCGTACAAAGAAGAAATATGCAAGCTGTGGACTGAGATCGCCACTGTAAATCAGAATGCCTTAAACCTAGAGGACCATCAAGAGTTTGCAGCCTTAGAAGAATGAGTCGCCAAGGTGGAGGAAGGAGTAGAGAATGTAGCTAACTTTAAGAACGAGTTACTTGGCAAAGTAAACTCGTTGAAGAAGAAAGAAGGAGACCTCGTTTGAGAGGTCCTATACTTGGAAATGGAGTGAGAAGCGGATTGCATTCATTTAATAAAATTTGGAGCAGATATCGAGAAATCAATCAAAGTAGTGGAGGAACTTAAAGCTCACAGATGTGCTTGTGAGCCCAATATGGCAAGCGATGCCAAAGAGAGAAGTCCTCACACAATACTTGGGAAGTTGAATACCCCAAGGTATAAGCTGGCTGCTTTCAATGCCATTTTGGAGATGATGCTCAAAGTCACTCCACAAGTTAGCCGAGTAGCTAAACTGAGAGAGTCAGCCATAAATGACTTAAGGAATTTAGAGCAACACCAAAATTGCCAACATTCTATTGGAATAACACCCCCAGCTTCTTTCTGACTGTTCAACATGACCATGAATGGCTACAGAGATCGTCAAAAGGCGTTGACGGTCATGAACTGCCTGGACACCAACTGTCAAAACTTAGTGTTACCTCACATAGAGGGGAAAGCTGGTCATATGCCAAGGCAAAGGCGGCCATCATGAAGGAGTTTGGAAGTCTGACCCACATGTCGAAACAAAAGCAAGAATTTATGGGAATTCAGTTCCATAAAGAAGAGTCTCTTGCTAGCTTCGCGGATCACTTTAACCAGGAGTTGCAGATCCTGGCCAGAGTGAAAGTAATAGACGACTTTGAATCTAGAATTGCTTTGCAAGTGGCCCTTTGGCCCTATCGTGATTTGCATCATATGATGTCTTCTTTGTTTGCAATGGAGATAACTACCTCACAAATGGTAGACAACCTGAAGATTTTGGGAGCAACATTTGATGCCCAAATAGAAGCTTTAAGTCAAATCTGGTATAAAATACAAATCTCACAAAGGGAAATAAATGAGAAAAAGAGGCTAACAATCAAACTGTGCCAGGAAGTAAACCTGAAGAATTCAAACAGTTAAGCAAGAAGAAAAAGCTCTGCTATCAGTATGCCAGGAAAGGACATTTCGCTGTACACTGTAAAAAGCCAAAGGATCAGATTAATGTGGTCCAGGCCAAGGTTACAGCTGCTGCCAAGGATTGGGAAAAGGGCCTGCTGCCTAGACAAGGAACAGTTTAGAGTTGCGGAGAAACATGTTCCTCCCAATATCATGTATGAAGAAATTGACATTAGCGATCTGTTTGTAGACGATGAGCAGGATCAACTATACCAAGTGGTCAATATGGATGTGAATGCCGTGACCAGAGCTGGGGCAAAGAGAATTGACCTCAAGATAATCCAGGAAGTTTCCCGGCTGTATGCCTGACAACTGGCGGAGAAGGTTTGAACTGCTGAGAATCCTGAAGAGTTATCAGATGTCCGTTTAGATGAGGCCAATCTGTCTATCCCCCTCAGCACAATAAAGGAATCATTTCCTGAATTATCGGCGCAAATTATTCACACCCTAGATTTGGCTAATAACGCCGCCATTCACTCAGTAAATACTATATCACAATACTCCAAGTGTACATATATAGATATACAAGTGAATCGAGTGAGGGTGAGGTTGATTGTTGACAGTGGAGTGCCCATCAATATTGTCTTGACCAAGCTGGTAAAGAAGATGAAGATCTCACTGGATTTGGAACACAAGAGAGAATATGGGACAGCTGGGCCAAACACCACCGTTTCCTGTGGAGCATATAGTGTGCTGCCACTACAATTTGGGTCATTGGTGGTATCTGCACCAGTCATAGTTTTGGCGAACCAAACTATGACATTCTGATTGGAATGGAATTCCTATGGAAGTATGGAGTAAAATGTAACTTCAAGGATAATAAGTTGACCATCCTGGGTCAGACGTTACCATTGGTATACCAGAAGGATGGTGAAGCTCCATTGAATTAGAGAAACAACTTCATTAATCTGATATATAATGACGGCATTGTACCAATTCAATACCAATTAGTTGGTAGGAAGCGACGCGAAATGCCAGTGGAAATCCTAAAGAACTGGGGAATTCCACTAAGGATCAAGAAAGAGAGGACCATACCAGCTGGATCACAGATAATAGTCAGCACAGGGTTGACTTTGGAGATTCCTGAGATGTTGTATGGGGAGGTCAGAAGCCCCTGGAAGAAGTCCAGAATAGAGCCATGGGTGGCTCCTGGGATAATAATTCTGGGCCATGGAGAAATTCGAGTTCTCCTGGCGAATTTAATTTAAAAACTGATAAAGATCAGGAAGAATCAGATATCACATTTATTTATTTGATCCCAACAGACAAATTGAGAAGATTCCACAATTTTGGGTCTCTCGATAAATATGAGATTATCAGCTGGGGTAGCCAAAAGCATCAACCTATTGGTTGATCGAGAGCAGCTTGCTGATCTGCTGGAAGGCCAGCAGGAAGAGGTGCTCAAACTATTTGAGAAATATTCAGGAAGTGTTCACTCAGAAGATGACCACAATTTGGGATGTGCACAAGATGTAATCCACAAGGTTGACATTGGGAAAATTTATTAATAAGGATGAGACTGATCCAAAGATTGAAAGCTGCCAAAGCGGTAGTGGAGGATGAAATCAGCAAACTAGTGAAGCATGGGCTTCTAGTTCCATTGTCAAGCCCCTGGGAGAGTCCAATTTTGATTATGAAGAAGAAGGATGGATTGAACTGGGTGGTGATTGACTACTGAAGGCTGAACAAAATTACAAAGAAGGATTTGTATCCCCTACCAAGGATTAACGATGCACTGGATTCATTTAGGAGAAGAAAAGTATTTCTCCACGATGGATCTGATCTCAGGATATTGGCAGATCGACTTGCCAAAGGAAGGACCAAGAAAAATGCGCGATTATTACCGCTCAGGGGCTATATCAACCGATGAGGATGACCCAGGGTCTCTGCAATGCGCCTGCAACGTTTCAGAGGGCCATGAATGCGATACTAAGCGACTTGAAGTTGTTGTGCATCCTTGTATATCTGGACAATATCAACTTGTTCATTAGGACATCTACTGATCACATGCATCACTTGGAAGAAGTATTTAAGTGACTGTCCGCGGCTAACCTGAAGATCAAGCCAAGGAAGTGCCACTTCTTCAAGAAAGAGTTGGAATACCTGGGATTCATAATCAACTCAAGTGGATTGCAGCCACAAACCCAGAAGACAGCAGCTATAGAGCATATGGTTGTACTGAAGAGTGTCTGAGAAATCCAAGTATTCCTTGGGATGGGCAGATACTATAGAAGCTTATTCAGACTTCTCCCAAATAGCTGGGCCTTTATTACATTCATTTTAGGATCTGAAAAAAGGATTTTTATGGAATTAAGAGGCCCACGACTCCTTTGATGAGTTACACTGGTACTTGATAGATTCACCAATTCTGAAATATCCAAATTCGATCAGGAGTTTATCATTCAAACTGATGCTTTGTTGATGGCGATTGGCGCCATACTGAGCCAAGTAGACTAACTTGGGGATGAGCATCCGGTGGTGTATGTGAGCTGGACACTCTCAGCCACTGAGAGGAACTACACCATGACTGAGCGAGAATGCCTTGCAGCCATATACGCATGCAAGCAGTTTGTGGGTGTATGTCCACAGAATGCACTTTGAGGTGGTGACGTACCACTCTTCGCTGCATTGGCTGCACAATCTAAGAGAACTGGAAGGACAACTGGTCCAATGGGCGCTTAAGCTTCAGGCTTACAAATATGAGATAGTTCACCATGCGGGGCTTCTCATAAGAACGTGGATAGCTTATTGTGGTTGCCAATGGTCCAGTTGGTATACCTGCAGGCGGATGAGCTATTCCAGAGAATGGTTGAAGAAGAATTAGGACGAGCCCTGAGAAATCCAAGGTGTGCTTTGAAAAGTTATGGAAAACACTGGGACTATAGATGGACAAGTATTCAAGATGATCAACGAGAAGTAGCTATTATTACTGAAACTTTTGGAAAGAGCAGCAATAGTATAAGCAGCTCACAAGGTTGTTGGGCATGGAGGCCTGAGGAAAACAACTGATCATATTCGCCAGTATTATTACTGGGAATCAATCAACTATGATGTCGCGGATTATCTGGCTTGTTGTGTGGAGTATCAGCTGCACAAACCGCACAAGAATACAACTGGATACCAACTGGTCCACCCTGGATTTTCCTGGCACATGGTGTCCATCAACATGATGGGACTGCTGATGATGAGCACAGGGGGAGTCAGGTACATCATAGTTTCCATCGAACATCTGTTGAGGTGGGTTGATATGTATGCTTTAACCAGAGTAGATGCACCGGTACCACGAGGTTCATCATGGATCAAGTGGTATGCCAGCATGGATGTTTGAAAGTCCTGCTGAGCGACAATGGGACCAACTTCACATCTCATGTGATCCTGAGGTTAAACGGAATAATGGGGATCTGAGGAGTCATGTCAGTACCATACTGGCTGTAGATGAATGGACTGGTAGAACGGGTCAATGGAATGTTGGCCGCAACGCTGAGGAAGCTAGTTGCAGGGGAGAACTTCAGCATGGGGAATGTACCTGAGTTCAGTGACGTTGCCTACAACATTATTCATCATATGGCAACGGGAAAGACGCCATTTGAATTATTATACAGAAGAAAGGCAGCGTTGCCGCTGATTTTATATTTGGTGGTAGAACCTATGCCGGGGATGAGTACCAAGCAATACTTAAATCAACTGATGAGTATCCTAATCGATATGCAATCCCAAGCATTTGATACAACCTTGAAGAAAAGGATACAAGTGAAATTGACGGATGACAATAACTGACCAGCATTAGAAGAATATCAAATAGGGAAAAGTGTCGCCTATTGCAATGCATATGGTTTTGGATGAAGAAACAAATTAGATGCATTGTGGTCAGGTCCGTTTAAAGTAATCGCCAAGATGGCGACCAATGTTTACTCCATCAAGAATCTCTTGGATGGAAGAGTTGTAGATTGAGTCCACGCTTAGTATCTAAAGTGTTGAATTGATGAAAAGAATAAAAGAGTTCCTGAAGGACCAATGAACCATTAAGTTGGTCATGTCCTGATGATTAGGTCAAGTCCAAAAAAGGACCTCTGAACCATGGAAAACTGGTAGGTTTAAGTACCCAGGACCCAGTTTGGGGGAAAAATGGACCTCTGAACTGAAACAAGGTCAAGTCCTATAGTAAAAAAGGAGAATAAAGATAAAAATTGATAAAAGATATTGGAAAAAAAGATTATAAACCGCATAGATAAAAAAGCCAATATATTTTTATAATTTTTATTTTTATTGATCATCCTCAGTATGGGGATGATTCCGCCTATGTCGCCTCTTGGGGGAGGGAGGATGAATTGTGGTAGGAATAAACAGCCCATCAAAATTGATATGCGATCAGACGTTAGCAAGGGCGAGACCTACATAAAACCATGTTTGTTGAGCGGATGCTGAGCCCTGAGAAAAGTGACTAGGGTAAGGGAAATTAATATTCCAGAAGATGCCAATTGCAAAACCCTAGAGCGGGGAGGAAAGCAGAAGTATAAAAAGAGGCAATCGTGAATAACCCCAAAAAATTCTAATATGGCACTGGAGCCAGAAGATTAGTCCTGAGCGCCTGCCAATAGGCTTCATCAAGGACACCTGACATGTGGGCCAGCAGCGAAGAAGGGATACTCGATGGGGTTGCTGAATCATGCCCCCTATCAACACCATCATCAGAAGATACCAATGGGAAGCTCCAGAGAAGAGATAGTTGTACAGAGAGTGGATTGCATCCTTCAAGCAGCGACTATGAGCTTTGCAAAAGCTAAAGCTTAATGAATGGTGGAACCCAGGCGAGGCTGGAAGCTTCTTGGCCCAACTTCAAAGAGCTTGGCTAGCAAAGTGAAGAGCATATGTGGCAGTATTCCAATCCAGAAGGTTATCTATATCAGAGGGATTCAGTGCTAAAGTCAAAGCCTCAGTGACTTGGGCTCGGAGTTCAGCGTAGGGAGTTTGAAGTGTATGCTGTTACCAATTGAGAGCTCAGAGACCAGAACATCGTGTTTGTAAAATTGACCAAGTCAGAAGAAAAACTCAGGGAGCAAGTCCAACCCGGCCAGAAATGAACAATCCAGAGCAACTGGCATAATCTCTATAGCATCTATGATGATATTCAGAGCATCAGCTAAAGGTGACAAATCCAGGAGGGTTTTGAAGTCCAACTCTGGAATTGACTGCAGAGGAAGAGTCAGCCAAGAGATGTTTGAAACAATGGCCAGCCTGGTTTCAAAGGGATTAGTTACTGTTTCTGGTAATTTGACGGAAGGACTAGCTGCTTGCACCACACTAGGTGTATGAGTCCTGGAAGGACCATAAAAGAGGTTCCGCCAAGCATCCTGACTCATCTGCTGGAAGAGACGGAGGTCTGGATCAGACAGACTATTGAGGAGCTGCTGGTAGCGAGATTTGTAATTTGACATATGATCTGGGCGAGAGGGGGATGTCAGACTTATATAGAAGTTGACATTATGCACTTTATAATCCATTAAGCTACAATTTTGGGGAAATTAATATCAAAATAATGAGATAATCTCTACAAGGGAAGAATTAGGAATGACTTACAGCCAAGAGGTTATGAGCGAAATAACAAGGGCGAATAAGTTATATTCTTAATTAAACCATGAAACAAACATTGACGGCAAGAGTCTCCTGTCTAGGAAAAGGAGAAAATCAGGAAATCAAGGACGCTGGACCAAGAATCCTGAATATGACAGTGGGTCATATACCCTGATGGGGGGAAAACTGGATCCTGGGACTAATATCGTCACAAGTAAATTGATCAGCCTGACATGACAGAAGGTCATGGGACCGCGCTCTGAGAAGGCGTAGTGAAGAGGAAGAGGAAGAATGACGTATGCTGAAGGTCGTTCTGAGCGGCATTGAGTATTGACAAGTGTACTCCACTTGAACCAATGAAGTAATTGACCAAGTGTATGAAGTGGTGTTCTCATTCCCCAGTCCTTTTTCTTGCTGGAAATCTATGCAAGAGGGGGATGTGTTGGGATTTTTGCCCATATTCCCAGCCTGCTAGATTACCTGGTATTGCTAGGGGAAAATTCCCTAAGGCGAAGTGAATCAGAAATCAGTTGGCCCAAGTTTTGGAGAAACTACGCTCAGGGGATTTTGGGATATTCGCCTGGTCATATCTGTTGAGGATTGATTTAGATGAATACCTAAGATCTCATCGGGTGGAGTTGCTGACGAAATAGGGGCATCTGATATTAATTAACTATCAGGTGTACTGATTGGGATCAGTTAGGTTTCATCACCAATTGATTGGGAATGAATAGCGAGTTGTGAGGCGAGTGATGCCGCCTACAACTAGCGAATCAATCAGTTTGTGAGTGACCTGCCATAATGGGTAATAAGTCCCATTACCTAAGCAGGACGCTAGCCAATTATGGTTGGTTTGCTTGGATTGAGGGGAAAACGTTAAGGACACATTTTCTGACTCTTTCCGTTTGAGGTCTCAAGGATGTACAATGATGGAATCCTAGCCAAGTTGGGGAAGACTATTGCTGCCAATATGAGGAAGGATGATTCAATGGCAACGGCTGCCATTTCATTGAAGAGGTTCAACTGAGGGTTAGAAAGCTGAATCCCCTATTATATAATTCCCTAGAATTTACTATAATAAAAAACAGTAATTAGAAAAGTATTATCTACAGTTATATTATTGATTTAGTGTATAGTTAGACTACCAGCTTCTATTGTGTTGTTCTATCTTAGGGATATTATTGCAGAAGTCAATAATTGGAAGACTCTCAGAGTGAAGATTTAAGATCCAAGTGGGGATCTAGAGATGAAGAAACCACAATAAGGGATAGCTGCCAACTGTGTGTTGGGCCAAGAGAGACTGTCACCAGGTTATCTAAACAAAGATCAGGTGGACAAGAGTATAGGGAACAAATCCCTACAAGTACGACTTCAAGAGTATTAATCAAAGATACTGGCTAAGCGTTGGGCTTAATAATAGTTCAATCTCAATTACAGATAATAGTCTCCATATTATTATCATTTCATAATACATTCTACACAACGCAACAAAGTGCACGAGGAAATCAAACCTGTGCCATAAAAAAGTTACTGGGTTGCCCGCCAATAATCAACCTAGAGTAAATTTTTACAATCACCATGAAGGTGATTAAGATAAAATCTCACATTTGTAAGTTGGTATAATTGCTAAAAAATTTGAACATTTTATATTAACGTGAAAGTTTGAAAAAGATTTCAAAAAATGTAGCTTGCAGAGAGAACTTACTTCAAATATGAAATAAGTGCTCCCAAATTAGTTAAGAACAAGTATTTTTATCAAAGCAACAAATTTTTTGTTTTTTTATTAACATTTCATAAAACGCACATACAAGGAACATATGCAGCTTAAAAAATAATATGAAGCAAGCTACTATCTCGTAAGAGTAAACATCTCCAAAAATTAAATTTTGATGCTCACTAAAGGGGTAGTTGAGTTTAAATCCAGATTTAATAAAAAAGCCACATCAGCCATGTCTTGCAAGAACAAAGTATAAAAGCTTTGAACAGAATTAGAGACTTTCATTAGAAATGCACTCATCTTGGCGTCTCAGGCAGAATTCACTAATTTGGAGGAACATGTGATGAAAGCTAAGGAAGAGGTTGAGCAAGTTAAAATTTCAGCAATGACCTCTTTGAAAAGGTCACCTTCTTGAAGAGAAAGGAGGGTGAATTAATTAAAGAATTTTTTCAGAAGGAAGAACGAGAAGCAGGTTTAGAATTCTTACACTGGATCAACAAAAATATGTTGCACATGTTGAAGCACATAAAGGAACTGGAGAATCACAAATGTGATTGTGTGCAAATGGAGGCTGACAAAGCTGACAAGAACACGCATGAAACTCTAGTCAGGAAGTTTTCTAACTAACAAGAAATTATATTTGGGTCATTTGGAGAAATTTCAGAAAAGACCCCTAAGTTACCCTATGTAATTAAGTTGTTGGGAAGAAATTTCCTGCCAGTGAAGCCACAGATGAACTTTGGTTATACTAAAATTACCCATTTCACCAGGACATCGTCCTTGCATTTTTCAATTAATTAATTTGACAATGTTTGGATTTATTGACCACTAAAAGGAAGTGTGAATAATGAACTTCCTGAACACCGATTGCCAGAATTTAGTGTTGCCACATCTGAACAGGGACATTTGGACTTATAAAATGAGGCCAAAGAAGACATTATGATAGAGTTTGAAAGCCCTTTGCAGATGTCTAATCACAACCAGAATTTATGGGCATTCAATCCTAAAAGGATGAGATTTTAGCAGCTTTCAATTAATGTTTATACCAGAAAGCACAAATCTTGGCTGGTGCAAAAGTGCTATTGGATTTTGACGCATAAATAGTGATTCAAGTGGCACTTTAGCCCAATCATAATTTCATTATACAATGGCTTCAATGTTAGTGACACAGATGTCCTTATCCCATTGTCAGGCAATTACATGCTTGAGCTAGTAGGAAGGGTGTTTTGTCGGCAAATACAGTAAATGTCATACAAAATATCTGCTTGATTTTTGGTGGAATCTTTCTAACTGGAGAATTCCTTATACTCTAAAACTCCAGCTGAAAACCTTATATTTTAGTTCATAAGCTCCTCCAAACCCTGGCGAAATAATTCAACTGACCTGGAACTCCGTCTAAGCACCAGCTCAAATTTGGTGCAAGTTCCTAAGAGAAACCCACTATAAATAGACCTGGAGGGGGCTCAGGAAGTGAAAATACTTTACCAGCCAATCAGCCCCTAGGACTGAGGTAATTTCCCAAACTATACCAATACCAAAGATGGCTGATTGGCGGGATTAAATTAAGATGAACCCATATTTTGTCATTCCAAAAGTCTAAAACACATCTATTTTTACTATTTAACTGATGCAAGCCAACCAGGAAATGGAAAATACCAAGCTCTGAGGAGTAAAACATATACTAAACTAAAATTTAATGAACAGAAAAAGACAAGCATATCACTCAAATCAAACTGAAAATTAGTAAAAAAATAAAATGATCCAACTAGGTTATATTCAGTAAACCACTACGCATCCATGGTGGGGGGTGAGAGGGGATCAGGAGGATCATCTTCCTCCTCAGAGTTGGAAAGTGTATGGCAGAGCGCTGAGAGCTTGGGTGTGGGTGCATCCTCAAAATGGGTCAAGGTAGAAGAGTGGGACTTGTAGCTCAAATTTTGCTATGAGGAGGGTGGTGATATATTTGGATAGGGCTTTCTTAGCCTCAAGGTGAACTTTGGGAAGGTTGGTGAAGGTGGCGATGTTGTTGCTGATAATGCGGGTCTTAGGGCCAAATTTTGTGACCATTGCATCTTTTTGTATTGCTTTGTTGGAAACTTGGTAGAATTGAAGATATTCTTTTTTATGAACTTGTTGCATGGAGGGAAGTACTGGTCTGGTATCCCCTTGGCCAAGACTGTGGCTGATATTGCTGCGGCCTTTTGGATGGGGCAACAATCAGGGGATGCAACAGCCTATTTGGTGAGTTGGTGGTCACTTCAGAATTCATCAGCATTAGAGAATAGAGCATAGTGCCAAGTTGGAAATTGAGCTTTATATTCTGCGTTTAGGCACATTTCAAGGCCTGGGGCCTTAACCAAGTCAGGGACAGGATTTCCCAAAAAATTAACTTACTTAAAATAATATCAGGGATTTTGTTTGAAAACAATAAGTTGATTGGCATATGGGGGGGTTGAGTTGGGTGGCTGGGTGGTTTTTTTGAATCTACTGGGGTCCATGCTGGCTCCTACTTAGTTGGAATGTGAGTGGGGGTTTGACATGTAGGTTCCTTATTCGCTAATCAGTTGCAGTTGCATCTACCATTTTGGGTGGAAGGGGAGGGAGGATTGTTCCCATTTGAAAAGTTTTTATGTTGGCAATGAGAGCATCATGGGGGAGTTAAGTCGAACTCACATCTAAAATTAAGCCAAATCAAGGTATCCAAGGCCTAACCTGAATTTTTTCACCACTCACTATTAGCAAAAATATCATATATACTAAGTGGCGCCAATTTAATAGGGATCGCTTTTCAGATCCCCCAGTTCCACTAGTAATAAAAATACATAAAATATCCAAATTCTCTATATAGCTAGCACTATTCCATTATATATAAGATTTTAAAGAGCATTCAGGAGTTGTATACCTCCTGCTACTTCCCATTGTTGAAATCCTGTGTAAACAGCACCTGAGAGCATCTATGATCACCATGATTTCGACACCCAGATGGTGAATCATCTAAAATTTTAGGAGCCACCTTCTAAGACTCTAATTGAACTTTCAAGGCTATTCCTGTTAAAAACCAAAATATAATGAAATATATTAAGCCTATTAAAGAGCAACAGAACCAGTTAAGATAGTAAACAAACCTGAAGGAAAAAACAAGTGGATAAGACTCAAATCCGCTGCCACTAATTTGAGAAACCTGGACATTTTGCCACTCAATGTTAAAGCAATAAAACCAAGGAGCAGGTTACTCTAGTACAGACATTTTGAAAGGGAAGTTAGTCAAGAGTTGAGAAAAGGACTCATGGTTTGGACAAGAAACAATCTAGTACAACAGTCAAACCTGTTCCATCCAATATCTTTAACAATGACATATAACTTATCTGTTTATAGATGATGAAATACCTGGCCCGCTTTATCAGGTTGTTAATTTTGACGTGAACGCCATTACCTAAGCAAAAGTGAAGAGGATCAACCACAAAATCTTAAAAGAAGTTGCTCAGCCATATGCTTGTCAGCTAGCGGACAAGAATAGATCCGCTGAGATCCCAAAAAATTGCTCAAGGTGATACTATATGAGTTGAACATATTTTTTCTTAAAAGCACAATAAAATTATCTTGCCCTGATTTATCCATGAAATAAATTATACTCTCAATTTGGTGAATAATGCCACTATTCACTCAGTAGTTACCTTATTTACAATAAACTCTGAGTGTACATATACAGAAAATATAGCAAATAAGTGAGAGAGCAGGTGATAATTGATAGTGGAACAACCATCACCATTATTTTGACCAAAATGGTGAAACAAATGAAGATTTCGCCAGATCTAGAGCACCGGAGTGAATTTGTAACCAATGGATCAAATATTACCATATCCTGTGGAGCCTGCAATGTGCTGCCACATTGGTTCATATTGCTTGTGGTATTGGCTCCTGTCATAGTACTGGCTAATCAGAATTACTACATACTTATTGGGATGATATTCCTGAGAAAGTATAATGTAAAGTGATTTTGATAAGAAACCCCTGGCAATCTTGGGGCAAACCCTGTCCCTGGTATATCAGTGGAAAGGAGAACCGCCGCTGACAAAGAAGGCAATTTTGTAAATTTGGTTTACATTGATAGCATTGTTCTATTTCAGTACAAATTGGTTGGGCGAAAATAAAGAAAAATGCTGAAGGTGTTATGGAAAATCTTGAGATACCCTCAAGGATAGAAATGGTGTATGCCATTCCACTGGGAATGCAAGTAATCGTTACACAGGGTTAACGCTCAATGTTCTGGAGCAATAGTATGGAGAATTTTTCAGAAAATGGAATAAATAAGGGTTAAGCCATGAGTAGCGCAGGGATTATTTATGCCAGATAATGGAGAAATAAGTGTGCTACTGGCTAATCCGGAGAAAGACTGATAATAGAGAAAGATAAAGTCATTGTATTGCTGCACTTAATCCCAATGGCGGAAATTAGTAAATTCCTTGATTTTAGAACGTTAATTAAAATGGGATAATTGGATGTTACTGAAAGCGTCAACATTTTGGATGATTGAGAGCTACTGGCTGATTTATCAAAGCAGCATCAAGAAGATGTGCTCTGATTAGTTGAGAGATATTGATGATAATTCCTAAGAAGACCGTGACCTCAGATTCATGAAAAACGTGATCTATAAGGTTGACACCGGGGAATATCTTCTGATAAGGATGAGAACTGTCCTCTGGTCTAGGGCTGCTGAAGATGTGGTCAGCAAAGAAATCAGCAAGCTAGTAGCGAATGGGATCCTTTTTCCATCATTAAGTACATGGGAGAGCTTAATCCTGGTTGCGAAAAAGAAAGATGGATCAAAACAAGTGGGGAATAGTTATCATTGATTAAATAAAAAATACTAAAAGGATTCTTTTCCACTTCAGAGGATTGACAACACACTCAAGCACTTAGGGGATGTCAAGTACCTTTTTAGCAATGAACTTGAATTTGGTAAATTGGCCAATTGATTTTCCAAAGGAGAATCAAAGAATGTTTAATTATTACCGCACAGGGAATGTACCATCTAACCAGAATGCCCCAGGGATTGTGCAACGTGCCTGAAACATTCCAGAGAGCAATGGATACTATCCTCGGTGATTTGAAGTTATCCTGCGTTTTCAGTACACTTGGGCAATATAAATGTATTTAACAGGACCTTCATTGATCATTTGAAACATTTAGATAAGTGTTCAAGCGCCTAGAGATGGCAAACTTAGAAATTAAGCTGAAGAAATGCCATTTCTTCAAGAAAAAGCTTAAGTACTTGGGGCTTCTGATAAGCTCCAGCAGGCTGCAACCCCAGCTGCAGAAGATTATGGATATTGGACTGATTTCAGTCCCAAAGAGCATTTGGAATATTCATGTATTTCTTGGGATGTCTAGCTACTATTGCTGATTCATAAAAAGTTTCACTGGAATTGTGGAACCATTATTCCACTTATTAAAAGATCCAAAAAGTGTGTAAAATGGTGAGGCCCAAGAATCGTTTGATGAGTTACGCCAATATTTGATGACCTGTCCTGTCTTAAGGTACCCAAATTTCAGTTGGATTTGTCATCAAAATGGATGTCTTGTTAAAGGTGATCAGTGATGCTTTAAAGCAAGTGGTTGACGATGGAGGAAATCATTTAATGGCCTATGTGAGAAGAACATTAACGCCAGCAGAAAGAAGCTACAACATGATGGAGCGTGAATGCCTCATGGTCAACTATGAATGCAAACAATTCTAAGTGTATATCCACAGAACACATTCTAAAGTGGTAACAACCACTCATCTCTATACTGAATCCATAACCTGAAGGAACCAGAGGGGTGATTGCCCAATGGGCTTTAAACTACAAGACTACACTTTTAAAGTATTACACTGGGCAGGAGTGGCACATCAAAATGCTGACGGATCATCAAGATTACCTAATTTCCAAGTTGTATATCAACAAGAAGATGAGTTATTCCAGAGGATGATTGAAGGCAATTTCAGGGACAAGCACTAAGAAATTTAAAGTGCGCTAAAGAAAGCAATGAAAAAAACTTAGATTAAAAATGGACAATTATAAAAAAAGATTGATGGAAGATGGTTTTTATTACTAAAACCATTTTAATGAGCGTAAATTATCTGAGCTGCAAAAAAAGTCGTCGGCCATGGTGGCCTAATAAAAACCATGTACCATATTCATCAGTAATAATACTGGTAATTGATCAACTATGATGATGCTAACTACCTGTCCTGTTGCAGGGTATACCACTCCACAAGCCTCTTAAGAATATAACAGTATACCAGCTAGTATGCTCTGTGTTTGCTTGGCACATGGTGTCAATAGATGTTATGGGACACATGAATGCCAGTACTGGAGGAGCAAAATACATTATAGTGGCAATAGACCGTCTGACTAGTTGGGTAGAAATAAATGACTTAAACAAAATTGGATGCTACAAGCACAGAGAGATTCATCCTAGACCAAGTAGTGTATCAGCATGAATGCCCACAAGTTTTATTCAGTGACAACAGAACTAATTTTACCTCCTATGTGATACCAAGTCTGAACGAACTGATGGGAATCTGAGGAGTGGTGTCTATTCTATATCACCCAGAAACAAACGGAATGGTAGAAAAAGTAAACGGAACATTAAATTTAGCGCTGAGAAAATTGGTCACAGGGAAAACTTTCACTTGGGGATCTTATTAAGTTTGGTTACCTTCACCTACAATATCAGTCACTATATGGCAACAGGGGAAACGCCATCCAAAATATTATACATACAAAGGGCAGCATTACCACCGATTTTGTATTCTGCCATAAAACCATCATTGTGTTTGAGATCAAATCAATACCTGAAATGACTGTAAAGTATTTTGATTAAACTGAAATCACTGGAGTTTGATACCGCCTTAAAAAAGGGCCAAATCGAATCCAACAGATGATAAGAACTTCCCAGTGGTACAAGAGTACCATGCGGGGAATAGTAAACCTATTGTGACACCCATGGTATTGGAAAAAGAAATATGCTATATGTTTTGTGATTGGGTCTGTTTGAGGTAATTGCCAAGTCAGCGACTGATGCCTATATTATTAAGAACATCACAGATGGTCCTTATTAGTGTTTGGCATAGTTAGAGCTTACAGGTGTTTAACCATAGGAAGCAACAATTTAGCAGGCCTGGAGTATTAAAATCTCAGCTGCTGTTTAAGATTTAAGGGGCTTTTGACAATCCTTAAATTAAAATATGGACTATTTATCAGAAAAGATCATGAGTTTTTAATAAGCAATTTTTATTAAATGACCATGGAGTTCCTGGCCTATCATATGCCGCGTATGGAGGTTTTCTGAGTTTTATCCTCCTTTCCCATTTTCTTCACTTCCCTAATTGGTGCGGTATCATCCTCAGGTCATCCCACCTCGAATAAAAAGTAATTTTTATTAAACGATTTTCTTTCTGCTTGATCTCACTTTTGAGCGAATTTTACAGAAAGTTCAAATTATCTATCATCAACTAGACACATCCATTTTCCAAACTATCCTCAGATCCTCTGCCAGCTGCACCAGTGTGAGACAGCGGCGCTCCACCGCCTAGAATTTTTATCCTGTGGGAAAACGTATTTGGATGGGCTCAGATAGCCTGCCAAACTCATCTGGCTGATTTTCCTCCCCATGGGACTTAGCGCTACACCTTGCGCACATCCACCCTTCTCACCCCCATCCTTTAGCCCTTCCTAGCTCTACTATTGAGTTTTGCCTCTATGTCATCTATGGATGATTGTTCCTTTATGGTGACAAAGTAATAATCAAACTAGCCATCGCTGCCTTTGCACTGGCTGGCTTTATTGATTTCCGCCCTTTTAAGGGCTATTTTGACATAGGCTTCCAGACGGAAGAGGACGCTGCTGCAGTGGCTTCAACTCCCCTAATTATAAAAAGACTACCATTCCTACTACCTTTAATCGCCTCCCTTCTGACACCACACCGGTAGTGTCATTTGAAAATTTCCCTTCCCACCTCCCACCCCAAATTTTGTATGAGCAGTTGATGGTGGGGCTTTTGGCTTATGGTACTCAACCCACACTCATCTTCACTGTTCCTTCTGGCTCACAGCGCCTTTCTGCCCCTAGCGCCACCGCCACCATAATCTTTAACACTCTGCCATAGTACAAAAAATCCCCCTTATGAACACATTGCTGCGGCACTAAAGCATTTTTTGGGCTTGTGTCAATAATAATCAACAGATTTATCCCCTCTGTTTTTGGCTCAACTATTATAAAAAGTTTTGCCCACATGCTGCTTCTTCTGATGCTATTTCTGAACCCTTATCAGCGGCATCTGGATGGGGTGTTTGTTAAGAGATCTCTATGACTCTCAAAATCCCAGCATAGTGGTGCATGGTGCACAGGACCAACGCAAGGGAACTAGTAGTCATCGTTATAATAAAAATAGCCCAGAAGAAAGTGCTTGAGCTGAAGTGACGTAAGGCGAGGGTGTTTAACACAGTTAATATAGTAAATTGAGCTATCCACAAAACTAGGCTGTGATCCAGAGGGCTGTTACTAACCAAGTTTGGTACAATAGTGAAGTGCGCTGGTGAACAGGTTTGGTGGGAACCTGGTAGGACAAGCGTTGTACCAAAGATAAGTGATAGCTCTAAATAAAACAAAATGGCTAACATGTCACAAGACCTCCTCAAAGAGGTCTGCGCACAGGTGCGCCCAAGTCAACACTTATGAAAAATGTAAAACAACTATGGGATTTATTTGCAAAGATGACCAACAAGAAACGTTAGTATCAATCAAAAATACTTAAGCCAACTTGGGGAAATTATAGATTGATGGAAGTGGTACCGAGCCTTGGTGCACCAATAGGTGCACGCTTCCATCAAAAGGGTCATATACCTTGAAATTGACTTTACTCAAGCAATCAAATGAAGTTAAACCTTACCTACGCTTGAAATTTCGTAAATGGAATGGGTTTCAAACCCCATTCCCAATTAAACTTATTGTCCCGGTATTGTTTATTTCAAAACTCATTCATTTTAACCCTAGAGCTGAATTAAGAGGCTGGGCTTAAGGTACATCACTTGTACCAACCTGGGAGTACCTAGCCTGTACCCAGCGTTGATCCAAGGTGTTCTTGAGATCAGGAAGGGCCTGAAGTTTCACCTTCTGGACCTCCTGCTGCCCAGCCTTGTCCATGCTGTTGGTACCCTCTATGAGGTCATCTAAACATGACAGTGTTTTGTTGCCCCCTTCGCCCACCACACTAGCTCATGGGGCCAGAGTGGGAAATCTGCCCCCACCATACCCTCCAGCCACACTCACACACCTGAATTCACCCCAACAGATCAGAAACAGGCTCAGTTATTATTCATTACTAAGCAACTTCCCATTCGCCTAATACCACCCACCTTATTTTTGCCTCCACTATGATTGCAAACTAAAAATCCTTGGGCCCTATTAAATGAGGTTAACAAAACTAGGTGAGATCATCAGAAAGATAGTTGAAAAATTAGGTGAGGAAGCCTCAGATGGTATGACTGGGAGGACTTTTATCTCAGACTTTGACAAGCCTATCCCACCCAGACGTTATGCCCCTAAACCCAATTCTATCCTCTTCCAAAGTGACCACAAGCTGGCTGTGGCAGCAGTGGCCTCCCCCTTTCTCTCCACCTCTGCATTGCTATTGCAAAGTCTTTTGCGGTATTGCATAATAGGCTAACCACAGTTAACATCCCTTAATTTCCCTAAAAATTCGCGGGATAAAATAAACAAATTGGCCGTTGCCACACGTGACTCAACTAAGCATGTTGCCAAAATATCAGCATATACCCCAAACACATTGTTCATCTAAAAGCAATATGATGATTTTCTCCTTCATGCTGATGCCCACCTTCAGGCTGAACATAATGTGGCGGAATTAATTAAAGCTATCATCAAGGCTGATATTGAGCATTTTGATAATTTTTCCTCACCTAACCCCCACCATGCTGATGCCCTGACGTCATTGCTCTCATCCTTGAGCTGATTCTACAACACTACTTCACTTGATATGGTCACTGAGCCTGCGGATGAGCCACCTGACCTTTCTTCCCCCTCTGCCATGGTGGGTAGCGGTCCTTTGCTCCCTGTCTAGTAGGAGTTTTTACCTGTTGTTTCGTTTGTTCCATTGTTGTTTCAAATTTATGTGTTTTTTTTTGCATATCAATGCTGTCCATACCCTGGTTTTTGTCCTTAAATAAAATAAAAATTTAATTTCTAATAAGTGAGAGTCAAGAAACCTTAATCAACTCTTGGTGGAATCCTTCTAATTAGAGTAATCCTTCAACTCCTAACCTTCCACCCAAAACCACTAATCTAGTTGGCGTTGGTGCTCTGCAGCCCTGGAAGAATAGGCCAACCCATCTGGAACCTTTCCCTAAAACCATCTTGAACTTGGTGAAAGTCACTAAGAAAGCCAACCCTTTCCAGATGGCTGATTGGCGCAGTTATATTAGAATGCTGCCATATGGTTATGTCATTCCAGGAGTCGAACTCTCATCTAAAATCTAAGATTTACCATGGTGATACACCTCACCAGAGCAGTGATAGGCTAAATCGTCATTCAGCCAAATTGGGAAGCCCCCTTGCCTATTAAAATTCCGGCCTTCGCATTTTTTAGCCTTGGATTGCTTTAAATACTAAGCAGCGATATTATAATAGGGGTTTCTCTTACCCCTAAGCTCTCATTTAATATAGCTTACCTATAGAATCTAAGATCTTTCTGATAAAGAAGTTCCATATTTTAATTTAGGTATTGTTAAAACCCCCTAAATCTTTAACAACAGTTGAGGGTTTTAATACTCCAGGCCTGCTAAGTAGTTGAAATCCTGTGGTAAAGACCTGCAAGCACTAACCAAGCTAGGATCCCATTAAGTATAGAAGTGCGGGAGAAATAGTAAGATAGTCACAACCTGCTAGCTGCTCAATCTCACCTGTATTCTGGAATTAAGTACCCATTATAGTGGTCTTGTAACCATGCTGCTTGTAGTGATTGTAGATTTTTTGAACTGATTGAATGCCTGGATCTTCTTGAGAAGTATACTTTTTCTTGTAATTTGCTTTATACCAGTTAAGGATTCTTCATACAAAAGGTAAAATTAAAGTAACTTTTGCTTCAGCACAAGCAGCTGTTTATGGGAAAGAAAATAAGAGCGTCAGATTGCAATATATATTGTATTCATCATTAAGCAATTTGGCTGCCGGTATACTTTCCAGGTTGACGCAATCTTAGTAAGGACTTTTTAAGAAGCTATTTCCACCTCTCTATAAAGCTTAATAAGTTAAAGAACTTTTTGATGGTGGCTTCAGTATCAAAAGAAAGTTTAGCATAAACTTTAGTTGAAACTTGTCTGGGATTGATTTTTAGGATTTCAGCACCAAAAAGAAAAAGCAACTTATCAACAGCCCACTCAGTCTTCTTTTCAATAGTGATTCCCTTGTTTTTATATAAGCAACAGCTTCATCGATGAGTATAGAGTATTGAGGTTTTTGTGAAGCAGCGAGTATTAGAGAAGAATTGGTAGCATCAGCGGGTTTATATTTAGCAATAGTTTTGAATTCACCAGTATCAGCAAAGACAGTTGTAAACTTTTTCAGTTGCTTGAGGACAGACATAAAGTTTACAGGAAATAAGCTAAATAAACAGCTGGTAGTTAAATGAGATTTTAAACGTGCTTATTTCCTGTAAACTCTGTCTACCTTCAAGCAAAAAAAAGTTTACAACTGTCTTTGCTGATACTGGTGAATTCAAAACTATTGCTAAATATAAACCCGCTGATGCTACCAATTCTTCTCTAATACTCGCTGCTTCACAAAAACCTCAATACTCTATACTCATCGATGAAGCTGTTGCTTATATGAAAAAACAAGGGAATCTCTATTGAAAAGAAGACTGAGTGGGCTGTTGATAAGTTGCTTTTTCTTTTTGGTGCTGAAATCCTAAAAATCAATCCCAGACAAGTTTCAACTAAAGTTTATGCTAAACTTTCTTTTGATACTGAAGCCACCATCAAAAAAGTTATTTGACTTATTAAGCTTTATAGAGAGGTGGAAGTAGCTTCTTAAAAAGTCCTTATTAAGATTGCGTCAACCTGGAAAGTATACCGGCAGCCAAATTGCTTAATAATGAATACAACATATATTGAAATCTGACAAATTCGAGTAAATCTGAACTCTCTTTAACCGCTCAAAGTCACTTTTAAGAGATTTCAAATTTAAGTTTATTTAGCCACAGCCATCTGCCCAAACCTATTCTTTGATGTCCTTGGCTCTGCCGCCTGCCACACCAGTGTGGGGCAGCAGTGCACCCCCACCTAGCGTTTTCCGCCCTGCAGGCAAGCGCGTTCAGACGGGCTCAAACAGCCCGCCCACTGCTTCCAACCGTTTTGTCCCCCCACGGGACTTAGCGCTCCACCTGGCGCGCGTCCACCCTTCTCGTCCCCATCCTCTCGCCCTCCCTCGCTTTGCTAATCGCTATTGCCTCAGAGTGGACTATGGGCGTTTGTTCCCATATGCTGATAAGGCAATTATTGACCTAGCCACTACAGCCTTTGCGCCAGCTGGCTTTATAAACTTCCGCCCTTTTAAGGGCTACTTTGATGTTGGGTTCCAATCTGAGGAGGATGCTGAAGCGGCAGCACAAACTCCTCTAATTTAAAAAAAACCCCATTCCCACAACCCGTACTCGCCTCCCTTCAGACACTACGCTGGTGGTATCCTTTGCAAATCTCCCATCCCACCTTCCACCCCAAGTTTTGTATGACCAGTTGGTCGCGGGGCTCATGGCTTATGGCACTCAGGCCAACCTCATCTTTGCCATTCCATCTTGTGCAGAACGCCTTGCTGCTCCTCGTGCAACAGCCACCATCATACCACACCACCCTACCATAGCCCAACAAATCCCACCCCGCGCTAGTGTGGCTGCAGCGCCTGATCATTTCTTTTGGGCTCGGGTCAATAATGGTAGGCAGATTTGTTCCCTCTGCTTTGGCCTCGACCATGCAAAAAGAGCGTGCCCTAAGGCCAAATCCGCTGCTGCAGCTTCTGAGCCCCCTCTGGAGGTTCAGTATGGGGCGCTTTGCTGCCCCCTCCCACCCTCCAATATCGTTCAGCGGGCCCAAATGGAAAATCAGCCCCACCCAAAACCTCCATCCTCACTCTCCCACCTAAATCTATGCCAGCCAATCAGAACAATGCTTGGACCAACATTCGCACCCAAGCAGCTGCCCATTCGCCCAATCCTACCCACTCAAATTTAAACGCCACTATTCCAGTGAACCAAAATCCATGGGATCTATCGGCTGAAACTGATAAATCAGGTAATGTACTCATTAGTAAGCATACAGGTCAACCTCTCTGCCATGGCGATTATGGTCAGGCAGAAACTTTCCTTCCCGACTTCGATGAAACCCCTACCCCTCGCCATTTTGCTCCTCTACCCAATACAGCCCCCTTCCAAAGTGATCACCAGCTCGCCTTAGCTGCGGTGGCCTCTCCTCATTGCCCAAAACTACGCACCACAGTGGCCCAGTCAGTGGCTCAGCTCCAGCATGGCCTGCCCACCATCTTCTTCCCCCCAACTTCCCTGAATCTCCCTGCAGTGACATCTCAAAACTATTTGATGATGCTGAAATCGCTGTTATGAATGTCGCAACGCTTGCTTCATTCAACCCCTCAGCCAAAATCACCCGCCACAGTATCTCCCTTTTCACCCAACTTCCTGAAGCCCGCAAAGAAGCTGAAGTTCTCCTCGCAGCTTTTGTTCAAACACTTTCCCATCATTATCTTGATGCAGAAGTGGAAAACTCCTACTACGCTGACCTCAGTCCCCACTATGCAGATGCCCCAACGCCCTGGCTCTCTGCTCTGATATGGTACTGTAATCAACACCCCTTGATTGAGGTGGGTCTTTCTGAAAACCAACCCTCCGACCCCTCCTCACCCTCTGCCATGGTGGGTTAAGCAGTTTCTTCTTCCCACCTGGTTAGTAGTTTGTTTTGCCGTTTTTGAGTGTTGTGATTGGTACTGTCCATCCCCTGGTTGGCGTACCTTATGTAAATTGAATATATTGCAATCTGACGCTCTTATTTTCTTTCCCATAAACAGCTGCTTGTGCTGAAGCAAAAGTTACTTTAATTTTACCTTTTGTATGAAGAATCCTTAACTGGTATAAAGCAAATTACAAGAAAAAGTATACTTCTCAAGAAGATCCAGGCATTCAATCAGTTCAAAAAATCTACAATCACTACAAGCAGCATGGTTACAAGACCACTATAATGGGTACTTAATTCCAGAATACAGGTGAGATTGAGCAGCTAGCAGGTTGTGACTATCTTACTATTTCTCCCGCACTTCTATACTTAATGGGATCCTAGCTTGGTTAGTGCTTGCAGGTCTTTACCACAGGATTTCAACTACTTAGCAGGCCTGGAGTATTAAAACCCTCAACTGTTGTTAAAGATTTAGGGGGTTTTAACAATACCTAAATTAAAATATGGAACTTCTTTATCAGAAAGATCTTAGATTCTATAGGTAAGCTATATTAAATGAGAGCTTAGGGGTAAGAGAAACCCCTATTATAATATCGCTGCTTAGTATTTAAAGCAATCCAAGGCTAAAAAATGCGAAGGCCGGAATTTTAATAGGCAAGGGGGCTTCCCAATTTGGCTGAATGACGATTTAGCCTATCACTGCTCTGGTGAGGTGTATCACCATGGTAAATCTTAGATTTTAGATGAGAGTTCGACTCCTGGAATGACATAACCATATGGCAGCATTCTAATATAACTGCGCCAATCAGCCATCTGGAAAGGGTTGGCTTTCTTAGTGACTTTCACCAAGTTCAAGATGGTTTTAGGGAAAGGTTCCAGATGGGTTGGCCTATTCTTCCAGGGCTGCAGAGCACCAACGCCAACTAGATTAGTGGTTTTGGGTGGAAGGTTAGGAGTTGAAGGATTACTCTAATTAGAAGGATTCCAATGAGAGTTGAATAATGTTTTTGGTTACTAATAAATGTATTTGCCACCAAACTACTCTTTAACCCATCTTGAACATGTAATTGTCTGATAGTCATATATTGAAGCGGATCCATAAAAAACTTCCCAAGTATTGGATCTAGGGAAATAATAAGTTGCGATATTCCCAAAAGACCACTGAACCTAATAAAAATTGATTAAGTCCTAATATGTTGGTCAAATACTAGGAAAGAAATTCTGAATCTTGATATATGGTTAAGTTCTAAAAGTAGACCTCTGAACCATGTTAGCTGGTTAAGTTTTAAAACGAAACTCTGAACCTTGAAGGGGAAAAGAAAAGATGGACCACTG
This sequence comes from Massospora cicadina, assembly GCA_022478985.1. Taxonomy (NCBI): domain Eukaryota; kingdom Fungi; phylum Entomophthoromycota; class Entomophthoromycetes; order Entomophthorales; family Entomophthoraceae; genus Massospora; species Massospora cicadina. The sequence goes on from JAKSZP010014828.1 coordinate 73,571, forward strand.
AAATATCTTATAAGTTAAGTCTCATTGCAAGAAAATAAAAAAATACCATAAAAAATACAAAAAAATATAAGATAAAATTTTTAAGTAAATATTTTTAAAGATAGAATTGCAATAAATTATATTCAGTATTAATTTTTATCTTACTCATCAAAATCATCTGGTGGTGTTCCCTTATATTAACAGTAGGACAAACTTTGGTAAAAACTGGGTCGACCATGACTAGCCCCTAAGGCGTTGTAAGAATAAGCATATTGGCAGGATCAAAACAGGATAAAACTTGGTCTACCAGAAAGAGGCCCTAAGAAATGAAACCCATTATTGGGAATATAGGGACCAAGTTAGATAGGAGCTGCCGGAGAAGATCCTTTAAACAATGAAGCATCATATAACTCTAACTTGGGGAAATATAAGCTTTTAGAACTTTTATCAGTAACAAAATCCAAACAAGGCTTGAATGGCATGGAGCCATGGGAACTGTACTCTGCAGAGGAGGCAGCAAGGTGGACACAGAAATGAAATACGCTAAGAAGATGAATATCTAGAGACAAATTGAGCAAGGAAAGGAGATGAACTAAGAGAACTCCAATCCAAACAATGCTGGAGGACTCAATCAGGTTTGAAGCGGCATATGCTTCTATAGAGTCTTCTTTGCTATTTAATCTGGACAAGTGGGGGGATGCGTTGGGATTTCAATATGTTCACATTACCCAGCTTAATTAATTATATTATATATGCTTGTCCACTAGGGGATTCATCCTGCTTGTGGATGTAGGAGTTATTGATTACCTATGATACCATTATTCAGAGAAATATTCCTAGCAATATTTAGCAATTTGCCAGGTTTTAATCCGCAAGATTGCTATGTTTTATCAGAGATGATCCCTGACAATAAACAATTGATTAGGTTATCAAATTTTGATATTGATAATATAATTAACTCATAGAAATCAATCAGGGTTTGTTGTCAATTGACTAAAATTTTTGAGTTGCTAGGCAAATGATGCTGCCTTTGATAAGCAACTATCTATTTATCCTTTTAGGAATTGAGATATGCTATTTATGGCTATAAGTCCCATTATGTCATGGACCCAGCTAATAAAGATTAGACTGGGCTCTCAATCATGGTGCATGAACACCCAGTGGAGAGCTCATAATGCCATTGGCACAGCAGTCCAAATGACTTGTATGAGCAGGGTTCTAGTGTGAACGTGAGGAAAGCAAAAGTTCAGCATGTACCAAAGGCTCCAAAGCAAACCAAATGGTTGTGATGGGGGTAACTGCAAGTCTCAGGGGAAATCCCCAAGAGTGGGGAGGCAGGGAGGATGACAACTCCTCTGGGGTTCACAGTTGCAGGCCTTCAAGTTTAATGAGATAAGGTTGCAGGTCAACAAGGGGCAGCTCAAGGTCTGCCGCGCAATCAGAAGTGGGAGCAGGGTGAAAAGGGGGCCCCCGCAGAGCGTTGGGGCCAAGCTCTCACTGAATGATGAGCTCCATACTCTTTGGCAGGCGAGATCTCTAGCAGATGGGTCAAGTGAGGTCCCGACTCTGAAAACAATGGAACAGAGGCTCTCTGGCACTGCTCCACCCAGAGAGCGGCTTCCAGGGGCCAGTGGCAGAGCAAATAGCCAGATTTATGGCAAATGGGCATGCAATAGTGGCAGATGAAGCGGATTCATCATCTGGATAAATTGATTAGAAGATTTGCAATGCGCCACCCAGTGGTGGGGTCAATTGACCAGATAATCCAGCCAATGAGCATTGGTAGGGGTTTTGGGCAACCGTGCACTTCACTAAATTGAGAGGCAGAATTCTAAATATGTAAAAGAGAGCAGATGTGGGCTGTGATAAGCTAAACAAGGGTATCAAGGTTCATTTTAGAAAAACGTGAAGAGAGTAAGAAATGAACTGACAGCAGCCCCTGAGCATGACTGTTGCCTTAAGCATCGAGAAAATTTCTTGAGGAAAGTTAAGGAATTGGTCACTTGGGCATTGGTAATAGGATCTGGCTGGCTGGTGGGGTGGGGAATGGGACCACTTGAGGTCCTGTCAAAATTCTAAAAAAAACTTTTATAAATTTTTTCATATTTTTTGGTCCAAGCCAGGTTGACCATGCCAATCCAGGGCCTGACCACCTGAGTCAAACTGCCCACACAGTCTGGACTGCCCAAATATGTCCTGGAGAGCCAAGGCAACTGGACTGGGTCATTTAATGACTGTTCCAAAACCTAAATCATGCCTCAATTGATTTTCTGCACCTGACAGTCCAAACCAGCTCCCCCAGCCCAAACTTTGCAGATTGGGCCTTGAGGGTGTCACAAGCAGTTTTTTCAAAAATTTTGTCATGAATTGCAAGGGGAGTGGGGAGTTCCAGGGACCTGTCTGTGACCCCTGGCTTGCATAAACTCATTAAAAAACCCCTCTATCAACCCTAACAGGGTAGAGGAGAGGGGAAGAGGTGGGAACGACATTCTTGGGAGGAAGAGCGGCCACCTAACGCTTTTCTATCATGTGCGCCAAATCACTCAACTGCGACAGGGGGTCTACTTGAGCCTTGGGACCCTTTTTTTCCTAAAGGGATACTGTTCACTATCCAGGTTCAGGGGCTGTCATTGAGGACTTACAACCACCTAAGCAGGTTGTATACCTAATAAGGGTGACATGCTGGGGTTGAGAAAAGTCTTTGTGACATGTTCTTTATTTCAATTAAGAAGAGGTTGCATTGACAGCCAGCGGAGGAATGTGAATAAACTGATGAGGTTGATCGTCATTTGGAGCCACCTTGGAGAGTTAATTTATCAGTGACGGCTGCTGTTTCCAATTGGGACACCAACAGTGTTGGACGCCAAATTCCTTTATAAATTCCCTTTCATTTTTTCTAAATAAAGCAGATACAGATAAGAAAAGCTTAAATACTAATTTAATTGAGACTTTTATATTTTGCTCTTAAGACTAGAGTTTGGAAGGGCAGGAAATCATTTGTATATTTTATTATCTCCGCGGACTCTGAAAGAAGAGAGATAAAAACCTCTAAACTTAATCATAGATTAAGTTCCACAGAAGAGGGAAGAAGTCAATACCAATATTCCAGAAAAATTCAAAATTTGGAAAAGCACCAGTTTAGCGTTGGACATGATAATTCTCTTGGCTAAAAGAAGCTCAACTAAGGTATTAGTTTCATACTATTACTGCCCTAATCAATCAATTATCAAAAATTTATACAACGTACATACAAGGTGCCTGTGCGGTTAAACAAAGTGATGTAGCGAGCTACTATTCTAAAATAGTAAACAACGCATAAAGTAAAAAATTTGTACAAACACAATAACTTGATTTTTTATCTTTTTTCATTGGGTTTTCACCCTTATTGGCCAGTAGCACTCTTATTTTGCCATGGCATGGCATTATAATCTCCAGCGCTACCCATGGATCTAATCTCAATTTATTCCATGTACTAATGACTTCTTCATATAAATGCTCTGGGATTTAGAGCGTTAATCCTTTGTTCACTATGATTTGCATTCCTGGCAGAATGTTATTCATTATTTTTATTCTAAACGGTATCCCACAATTTTAGAGAATCTTATTCAACATTTACCTCCTTTTTGTCCAAACAACTTGTACTGAAAGGTAATTATTCCAGTCTTTGAAAAATAAAATTACATACTTATTCTTCATTGTTATTTTAGTTTCTCCTTTACAATGATATACCATTGTCAGGGTTTGCCCCAACGTTGTCAGGTTATTCTCCTAAAAATCACAATTGACACCATACTTTCCTAGGAATATCTTTACAATGAGTATAAGTAACTTTGATTAGCCAAAACTACGGTGGGAGCTGATGCCATCAGCAATCCAAACCAAAGAAACAATCAACTATATGCTATGCAAGATATTGTAAAATCTGATCTAGCAGTTCCATATTCTTTCCTGTGCTTTAAACACAGAGAGATCATCTCTCATTTCACCAAATTGATCAAAATAATATTAATGGGTGCTCCACTTTTGATTATTGCCCATAACCTTACTCAATTGATTATAATATCTGCTTATGTACAATCAGAATATTGTAATAAAGTGGATACTGAGTTTATAGCATTATCCTCACTGAACTTAAAGTATTAATTAATAGCCCAGATAAATAAGGTAAATATTTCTTGATTGCGCTAATAGGGAGAGATACATTCGCTTCATCAAGTCTCATCTTGAGTAATTATTTCATGCTTTTAAAATGTCTAATCTTTTCCATTAGCTGACGAGTGTACAGCCAAGCAACTTTTTTCACGATCTTGGGGTTTATCCCCTTCATTTTTTCTCAAGTAATTGCATTCACATCCAAATCAATTACCTGGTAGAGCAGATTGAGTTTTTATTCTTCATCTAAAATTAAATTAAAGGTATCCAGGTTGTCTTTAAGTATCTCAAGGAAACAAGTTTGATTGCAGTGCTATACTATACTTTATCTAGACTGAAAATTCTTTTACTAAATTTAACCAGTTTCCTTCTCTTTAGCCTGTACTGGAGCAGCTTGATTTTGGGCTTCTTGCTCCAACATTGAGCGGTGAAATGTCCAGCTTTTCCCTAATTGGTGACAGCAGTTCTGAGTATTGTCTGCTCATTTTTGTCCTTTAAAACTTGTTTCCCATCATGACTCAATTCTATTGCACTTTATTGGGCTTGGAAAATTTAACAGTATTCTGATTTCTAACAAGAATAGCCTTAAAGATTCAATTGGGGGCTAAAAAGGTTGCTCCTAACATCTTTAGATGATCCACCATATGTGATGTGGACTATTTAGGTTACAAGCAATGAATCCATAGTGCTATGCTAGACTTGGTAGGGCGGAAGCATCACTTTCTTTAATACATGCATCAAAATCCAATAATACTTTTGCACTGGCCAGGTTTTTCAATTCCTTATAGAATTGGTCAGCAAAAGCTGCTAGAGTCTTGTACCCTTGAATTGAATACCCATAAACTCCTGTTTATGGCTGGACATCTGTGTAGGACTACTGAATCATTTATTATTGCTTCTTTAGATTATTTATAAGTCCAATTATTTCATTAAGATGGGGCAGCGCTTGATTTTGATAATCTGTCCAGGCAGGCATCATGGTTACTGCCTTATGTTGGTCACCATATCTGAACATTATCATCTCAAATAGGCGGAAAAATGCTGATGCGTAATCCCAGAGAGATGTGAGTAACTTGGTGCATTTTAAAATTCATCTGTTGCTCCGTTAGCAGGGGATTCCTGCAGGGCAACCCGACTTATGATAGGAGTAACTTTGGAAGTCATCTTTGAAATTGCAGTGAACGATTCAAGCATATTTCTTGGCGGTTGTACCTTCCCAATTGGATTTTTATGCATATTATTATCAACTTTGTTTGCCTACATTTGGGCCAATCACACTTGTGTTTTTCAGTTCATCTAAGCGCTTTAACATCGACGCTATATCTTCATGAATCCTGTGTAGCGTTATCTATCCATTTTTTCAGTTAATCTTATGAAATAATATCTACTTAATAAATTAATTAATTAATTCATTTTCTTTTCTTTTCAAGGAGGCGACCTTCACATAAAGATCGTTATTGACTTTCTGACTTGCCCAATCGCTTCCTTAGCATTCCCCTTACGCTCCTCTAAACTAGAAAAATCAGCCTGCGACACCAGGTTTAGCGAATTATTATTAATAAACATCTAGTCCCATCTAAAGTTTCCTTAGCTCGTTCTTGTAGGTTATTGTTGATATGGTCTTCTATTATAGTACGCTTATAAACTCAACTACCCCAGTAGTGAGCACCATATGTTAACGTTTAAGAGCTGATTATTCCTAATAATGAGTACCAATGTAAATTTCTGATTGTGTGGCTCGTTTTAGTTCTCCAGTTAAATGTACAAGTTTCTAATATATTCATTGTATAAGTTGTTAATAATTGATAGTAATTAATTGAGTTGGTGATAGTATGAAGACTAACACCCTCTTTGAATTTCTCACAGACAAGTTGAGTATTAGATCCAACGCTAGACTGGTGCTTGCCCTTCTAATCTTTAAAGTATTTTCTGGAATGGTAGAGAACTTCTCCCTCAACTCTTCCTACTGATAGAATTCAACCTATTATCAGGTTTAAAGGCTCTCTTCTATATTAACGCAGAGTCCGCGGAGATAATACTAAAATAGACAATAAATATTCTATCCTTTACCTCTATTCACAAGAGTAAAATATACATTAAATGTATGCCAGATTATGTTATTAAAGTATTTGAGCTATACTAATCTTATCTGCTTTATTAATAAAACAATGGAATATACAAAGGAATTTGGCACTTAACTTTTCTGTTGGCACCCCAATTAAAACAGCAGCCATCATAGAGGAGTTAGCCCTCTTGAGTTGCACTCAGAAATGATCTTCACTGGTTTAGTTAGATTCTGCCGTTGACCATAAATGTGACCTCTTGTGGGTTAAATTAAAATGTGTCACAATGCCTTCACTCAATCCCAATGTGTCATCCTATTAGGTTAGCAACCTGCTTAGGTAATGGGACTTTTACCCATAAACAGCGGGTTGTGATAACAAAAAGATTAACTTGCAAGTTGTTTATCAGAGGCGTTGTCAATCGCCTAGCAGCTAATAATTTCCTCAGTCAATTGGTGACAAACTCCAATTGGCTCCTACAAGTTAATTTAATTATCAAAATCAAAATAATAATTTAACTCCTTATCATTGTTAGGGATCATCCTCCTTGAACATTAGTAGCCTGGTTGGAACTTAATCTGGCGGATTAGTTAATAATTTCTGCTTTCCTTTCCCGTAACAATCACTTTAGTTACTACAATTCAATTCAAATAGCAATTTTTGATAATCACACAGGAGAGATGGCAATTTTAATAATAATAATAATATAACCTGGGCGAGTGTCACATCAAGAGGTGCGCAAAACGGTGCACCCAAGGCAAGAAACGCCCTGTAGGGGGACCAGGAACCCAAGCCGCCAAGAAACCACAAACTCAGACACCATCTGGGTTTATGCTGTTTACTATAAAACAAGATCAATACATGTATAAATGTAACCAACCCTTTCAAAGGTGGAGCATGGGCTCCGACTCTTCCTTGGGGATGAGTCCCTGACCCTGTGGGAGAAAACATGCGAGGCACAGCCCTCCATTTTCCCCCATGCGGTATATGTCGTCACCAACAACATGGGCCATAGCTGGATCAATATCAGTTCAAAAACAGCCAAAGAAGCGGAGGCCGCAGAAAAAGTCTGCATCAAAATTGCCCTTCCCAAGGGCAAAAAAATAGTGTGCACCACGCGCACCAGATGGAACAAAGTGAAAAATTTGTTCATCTCATTCAACTCGCTCCCTACAAAACTTCCTCGTAAGATAATCAGGGTGGAGCTCTGCAAAGGGCTCATAGCCTATGGAGAAATTATGTAACTCGAATTACAATGATTTTTCCTGATGCCAACCCTGTGCACAGGCAAAGCTATTGCCATGATCAACCCATTCCCTGAAGTGGAAGATAACTTATCAAGAATCCCCCAAACAGCAGAGTTTCACTTTGCGGATGGGGGACAGTCATCTACATTCTGAGTTACACTGGAATGCGCACCACCTATATGCAACCACTGCGGTTCATTGGGACACAAGGAACACGCATGCCCCATGAAGGAAGGCTTAATGGAAGCAGACTACTGTGAGGAAGCCATGGATGAAAGTAATGAAAGCTTTGCCAGAATGACCGATGGTCACCACTCATTCCTGCTGAGAAGATGGACTTTACTCCATTGTGGACCCAGTTACACATAAACAACGCAAAGTGGCACAAAAAGCCCACAAGTGGGCAGTGGCCGAGGCTGCAGTGCATGCGGAACTATCCATTGACCCCAGAAAAATTCAAGATGATATTTTGGATATTCACTGAGCCAACCAATCAGAACACTATGCCCAGGTTTGGGTTGAAAATTTTCACAGCAATTTGACTGAGTCACCAAAGCAACATCAATCATGCACACTTTGAGGAACAATTCAACCGCAATATGGGCAAAAATGTGGTTCACAATTATCCAAATTTGAACCCCAAAATTACAGAACCCAATCAGCACCCCGCATTGAACCATCATGAGATACATGTGGGAAAAGATAAAGCAAATTCCAAAAACCACAATTTCTGCAAAAAATTGAGTTAGATCAAGGGAACTGACGTTGTCACTGAGAGAGTTGGAGTACAGACATGGAGCATGGCCAAAATGAGCCGCGGTGGGTTAGGGCCAGAGGGCCCTCCCAACTGCTCTTGAGGCCGCGGGCACCTCAGTGTTAATAGGGATGATAAACATTGCGGGAGCCAGGGCTCAAACGTCCCAAGCCAAAAAGCTGGACTTTAAAAACCCCTTGTAGACGTCTTGGCCATCCAAGAAACCCACTGTCTACAAGGGGAAGAAGAATCCTGATCATCTAGGGCCTCACCATCCCATATTGGTATGGATGTCCCACTGTGGGGTGATCATCCGAAATAACAAAAAATTAAAAATTACAAACTCCTCATCATACCTTAATGGCTGCATCCTGGTAGCAACGATCACATGCCAAGAGGAAACAATCTTGATAGTATGCATCTATACACTGTGCACCGCAGCCAAGAGAAAACAAATCCTGAAACCGTTCCAACACTCACCCTCCCAATAGATAACATCCTGTTGGGTGACTTTAACTGCTGAAATGACCCCAACATGGACCAATGGCCAAACCCCCAGGGATACCCACCAGAACACATCAAATTCCGCACAATGAAGGCATCCCTTGGCCTACAGGATGCCCTCCCCCCAGATCACCACTCCTTCCCCACATGACATGGACCAACATACATGAGAGAACGCTCATATCAATGAGCCACATCGATCACATCCTCATTCTGCAATCCCAACGATCAAGAATTTCCAAATTTACAACAAAAAAGTCAATTTTTCTGACCACTGACTTGTTTCAGTGCAGTTATCGCCAACTAGAAGCCATGCACAGGTGTCACCCTGGAGAAAGTTACACCCAGAAAACATAAAATTACCCAAAATAACCAAATGGGTTTGAACACGAGGCCATGAACTAAGAATTTACAGCCCCATTCACTTTGGATCCCATTGCAACATGAGCAAATTTCAAAAAGGAACTAATCAACAAAACCTGACATATTGCATCATGTAAGTGCACTGCTGATACAGCCACAATCAGGCGTACCTTGGCGGAACTGGACCACCTTGAGCATAACACTCGAGAGACCCAGTTATAGCCCCAACTGGGATGCAAATGGGCTGAAATATCCGCCTGAATAAACACCCTCATCTTCGAGCACCAACACAGAATCAAAGTATCAAACAAAGGTAAGTTCATAAAGGAAGGAGAAACATGTTTGACATATTTCTTCCGCCAATTCCACTCCTGCGGCAACCAGCCCACGTGCACACAGGTCTTCAAGACTAATGGCACCGTGGCAACTGACCCTGAGGAGGTCAAGGTGGAAGTGCACCACTATTACACCGAATTATACCGTGATACACTGACAGACCCACAAAAAATCACAAAATTTATACAAACTTCCAGAGTACAAAGCACACCGCCAAACTACAATATTCTAAATCTAATTACATGGAGGAGCTTTGGGATACAATCTCGCGGTGCACCACGTAGGAAATGCTTAGGGCCTGATGGAATACCCTACAAATTTTACTAAAAATATTTTCAACAAATTGCCCCCCACTTATTGGCGTCTATGAACCAGTGCTTGCTGGAAACACGCCTCCTACCTGGTGGCCATGAATCATATGTCATAACCTTATAAAATGGTGACAAATTGACCTGGCCAACTGGAGTCCAATCGCACTATCTAATACTGACAAAAAATTTCAACAAAAATTTTAGCAGCCATATTAGGCGCAATTGCCTCTGACGTCCTATCACCCAACCAGTTTGGGTTTATACCAGGGCGCTTAATCTGGAACAGTATACACCCTGTTGCAAACATATGTCAGTCCAAAGCAACTGGAGCCCATGTCTTCTTAGACCAAGAAAAGGCATATGACCGCGTTAGCTGGCCATACTAAAGGAATGACTACACGCTTTTAAACTCCCACCCAGATTCATAAACTGGGTGATGATTTTCACAGAATCTGCAACCATGCCTGTATGCGGCCCTGGACTCCCAACTAACAAGATCAAGCCACACAGAGGGCTCAAACAAGGGGACCCCTCAGCCCACTGCTGTATAATTTCAGTTTTGATCCACTCATCCGCGTAACTGACTCACGCCTCATGGGCATAACTGCACAAGGCCAGCCAACAGTCAAGATACTGGCCTTCGCGGATGACTGTGTGACAGGTATAGCTAACAACAATGATGCTTGACAGCTGGAACGCACCCTAGAGGAATAAACCATGGTGAGCAATGCATCGCTTAACAAAAAGGAAAACAGAAATCATTCTCTTAGATAAGTACACTAACAACTGGGCTACAACACCAGAACCTCATACCCACACACACAAAGGAAAACCCACTCATCTTACCCTTTGCATCACCTCCCACCACCACTCATGTCCGCCACCTTGGGATATGGCTGGAAACAGGGGGATATGACAAGGAGACAATGGAAAGCAACCTACTACAGCGGGTATCCAAACGCGTCGCCTCCCTCAAGGGAAGATCCTCAGGACTAACGGGGCGAGTAGCAGTTGCTAACTCACTCATCCTCCCAATACTATGGTACCCTGCCCATGCAATCGCCTTCTCACCCACCTTTATAACATCAATCCGCGCGCTCATCCAGGGCTGTCTGTGGCCCAGATCCCATCCTCCCATATGGATGGAAACACTCTTTGGCCCATGCTCAAGCGGAAGCATGGGACTAATAGATTTTGATAACCACGCCAACCACATCCTGGGTACCTGGATAAAGGAAGTCCTTGCCCCAGACCTCCCCACAACAACACTGGTCCAGGGCAGTTAGGGCCAACTTCGCACAGGCGCTCAAATTAACCAACCCACATAGCTCACCCAGACTACTATCATACCTCACTAAACACCCTAACACAATGGGCCCGCATGGAACCCCCCTCACTTCAAATGTATCCTCCAAACCATCCGCCGCATGGGATGGACCGTAGAGAACACTGGCACTGTGCAGGGAAGGGGACGACCCAGCCCCCACTTCAAATTAAGAAATCCAGAAAACCACCCCCAGAGAGACATGCTTGCTATGACCCCAACCTTTGCTAGAATCGAATACCTAGATGCATTGGATATCCTCTACAATAACCACACAGAAGACAGTGTGGAGAATGACGCACCACCAACTCCTACAGCTGAGGGTAAGAGCCAACGCCTGGCGCTGTCTGAGAAGGACCTTTAGACGGCGGACTGCCCAACTCCCTCCACACAACCTGCGCAGTATATGGAGGAGGGCTCCCTACATCACCGCCTAGAAACATGCCCCCAACCAAAGCCATATGTCAGGAAGTCTCGCGCCTGCTTAAGATCCAAAAACGAGCAGTAATTTTCATTATCAAAGAGCCTCCTCACGCTCCAGCTTGAATCACCAATCCCATCTACCCTCCGCTCCCTAATGATACCCATTGCAATGTGGACAATCCACACCATTGCCTTAGATGCGTTCAGGGGCACGGTACCAACCATCCATGGGGTTATCAACAGGTTCCACGTCCACTTACTGGAGCACTTCCAAGCCTGGCTCTATAATTATGAGGCCAAGGCAACAGGCGCTCATAGAATCGTGGTTCCCACTCTGGCTCCTACACATAGACCCCTTCCTTCACACTTGCTCCATAGTGGGGGAAACCCCTTGGAGTAGCGCACCAACCCCCATACCTGGCAGTCCTGCTGGCAACATGGGTAACCTGAGTACTCCTGGGGTGCCCAATTTATCTATCTTCATTTTCCACACATACTCGGTAATGCCCATCCCCTGGTCAGCTTGCCTCGGTTAAATAAAAATAGTTAATGATTGCTAGTTATATTTATTTTATCAATAGTTATCATATGCAATGATAACTCCCATATCCACTAGTGAGCATCATCCTAGTGGACAAGCATATTTATCATAATCAATTAAGCTGGTTAATATGGGCATAATAAAATACCAACACTACTTAATATTACTTTAATAGAGGAGGGTCTCATGGATATAAAATTGCATAGATTCCAAGTAGTGATTCTGTTTCAACAGCTCAATCATCTTTTAAAGCCCATATGACCGTCACTTTGTGAGTCATAATTATAAAATTTGTCTAATCTGATGGTTAGGGTACCCAAAGTTGCTGATTGTTGATAATTATTTACAATTTTACCATTTTTAATCATAAAGTTCAGCCATAAATTTTTCCAAGGACCTGTTGAACTTCTGTTGGTTCATTGTCATAAGTTTTGTTTTCATCTTATGAAATAATTTATTGGCCATATCAGCTGCTAAGGCTATAGTGGGAATAAAAAATAGCCTGCCAGCTTTTTGATGCTCTATACCATGTCAATGCTACTTTTCGTAGTTGTAAGCCTGCAATTTCAAAGAGCATTAGGTCAATGGTCCTTCTGGCTTTTTTTAGATTCTGTTATCAGGGTAGAGAGGCATGAATATTCACTACAGTGAAACTGCACCCCATGTATATAAACCCAGGACTGTTTACATGTGCAGATGATTGCCAGGAACTCCTTCTCAGTTACCAGTAACTTCATCCATGGATATCCAACGTCTAACTATAGTAAGCCATGGGTACTCAACACTATTAGAATCAGATTAAAACAACACCACCCCCACAGTGTGAGAGAAGCATTTATTTAAATAGTTCAGGTTTGTCAAAATTAGGGTGTTTTAATTGGCGCTTGGGTTGTTAAATTCTGAGTTTTCAAAGGCTAGTTGACAATTCACAATACACTCAAAAGGTACTTCATACTTGAGGAGGTGAAACAGCGGTTCACCTATCTTACTGAAAATTCTCTACAGACTGGCAAAAATAGCAGGTCATATTAAAACACTTAAACGTCATGCTTGCTGCTCAGTCACTCCATTCATTCAATAGCTTCATTTTTTGTCAGTTAAGGCCGCAAGCTATTCTTACCAATGTGAACCCCAAATAATCCAACTGCTTGCATAAAAAACTTACTTATGAAGCTTAATTTTTATATATGTCATGGTGAGGCAGTGGAAGATTTCTTCCAAATGCCACAGGTGCTCATTACGTGTTTGAGAGAAATCATTAAATCATATTAATATACTAAAACACAGGAAAATTTTAAATCTACTAAGATAATATCCATAGCCCTTTGAAAGGTAATGGGGCATTGCACAACCCCTTGAGTCATACTAATGGGCTGGTAGAGGCCCGAGCTGTAATCATGGCGCATTATTCCTGCTCCTCTTTGGGAAAGTCTATCTGCCAATACCCAGAAATTAGATCCATAGCTGAAAAATATTGCGCTACCCCAAGTGGTCAAACGCATCATCAATTTTTGGTGAAGGATATGAATTCTTTTTGTAATATTGTTGAGCTTGTGGTAGTCTATTACCATGCGATTTGAACTTTTCTTCTTCCTAATAATCAACACCAGGGGGACCAAGGACTCTTAAAGGCACTAACATATCGTGTTGCACTAGCTAATTAATTTTGGTGTTAACAACTTCATCTGCCACCTTTGAGCGCCTAATGGGACAAAGGCAAATCAGTAAAATAATTTCAAGTACAATATGGTGTAGTACATTGTGCTCACAACCCAAATCACAAACATCCTTTGTAAAAATAACCTTTTACTTTTCAAAAAACCTTAACTTGCACCTTCTCTTCCTCCATTAAACTTGAGATGCTTTATCAAGGTAATGAAGAGCAAAATGTTATATATTGCTAATAAGCCCTAGTTCAGTAAAATTACAAAAAGCAAAAAATATTCTGAACTTCTTTGACTGGTAACATATGTACAAATGCAACAATCTGGTGTCACTTTATCTTGTTAGGGTATGCATACAGATTAACTAAAAGCACCTTAATTTATCCATGGTCAGTGGTGATAATCCCAGGCGCAACAATAGGTTTCATTTTTTGTCTGAAGTGGGCTGACCTTGGGACATATATACCACACCAATAGAGGGGATAGGGAATAGAGCGAAAATATAGGGAGTGGAGGAAAAACCCTAGTATTGGGGGTAAAATCTTCCTGCAAGTGTTCTGATAGACTGGGATTACATGATCTAATTTAGAAAATCGCTTGGTCAGACTGAGGCATGGTGCACTAATCCACATGTATTGATATCCTCTTGGCACAGAAATGGAATTTCTGCCATGACGGGATTGACCTGCATCATAAGGGCAATAGTGGGACGGCCATCCCAACTATGCCACACACTCTAACAGATTTCCAAATTGTACGGGAAAGGCATGATTTTATGCCATATATTCATTGGGGAATTCCAAATGTTATGTTGTTAGAATTGGGGCAGGGTATAGGCTCGCTGGTGAAAATTTTACCTCAGATTTCAACAATTTTCATGAGGAATTTTAAACTCTACTGCTGAAATAAATAAAGGGGGTTTTTCACCACTAGTTATAATAAAAATACTTAAAAGTGTTTCCTAAAAAGTAGGGTTTTTATAAGTTTAGTTATTGGCTTTGAGGGGGTAAAGAAGTGAGCCCTCTTAGTCAATGGTAGTGTTTAAAATGTCCCAACTCAGAGTTTGGATTGGCTTAATAATGTCCAAATTAAATAGTAGACATGGGGATTCACCCTATCAAAGCTTTTGAGTCTCACTTGGCTTCGATGGAATGACCAAAGGGAGGGTCAATACTAGGTAGGACTAGTACATTCTGTAAGGTTTAAATATTTTACCCAATCAATGGGTGAGAAAATATATTCATCTTGCAGGACCCCACACTCCTATAAAAGGGTATGGTCTCCATCTAAGGGTTGAGCCTGAACTTATTGAGGGGCCGTGGATGAGCTTAGCACAACTTTCAGTATTTGGATGCAGTTTCAGAACAACCTGATTTATAATAGCTGGACGATTTGGCTGAGAATTAAAAGCTTTCAAATTGCCCCCAATTTGATGGGTTCCACCATGAATTGGCTAGGGTCTTTTGGCCAATTTTGTCATTATTATCAACTGATCATCTCTCTTATTACAATATTGGATCTTTAATTGTCCGACATCACCCCATTGTAGAGTATTAGGGTGAGAATAAGGCTGCAAGAACTGGCCATGTATTTCTGGTTGATAGTCACTCCAATAGCAAGGGATTTAATGGAATATTTATCCCCTCGCTTGTATGTGACTACATAAGGTCCCTCCCATATAGACCCAAACTTCCCTTCTTGAAGTGATACAATTATGATAGTACAGCACCAAGTCGGATAGTTGGAAGGAAAATAGAGGAGCCAGAGCTCACTAGTGGCTTGACCTCGTGACCGTTTGTCCAAATTAGACATAGCCTCTGATTGTAGCTGAGTGATGTGCTGGTCCAACTTCTTCATGGCTTGTCATGGTCAGTCCTATCAGTAAAGATATTTTGCAAATAAGGCCAGCACTTCATGTTCTCGTCCATATAGTATATGAAAAGAAGACATTTTGAGGATTCTATGGTAACTGATATGGTAGGCCATGAGGGCCCTGTTAAGTACAGATATCAGTGAAGGGGGTCTAAAATGGCCATTCTTCATAATATGAAAACCAGGTTCTCATTTGCTTTTTCCTCGGTACCATTGGTCAAGGGGTTGTAGGGGGCAGAAAACAGCTGTTGCGTGCCCATGGAGGTAGCGAGGACTCCTTCTTACTACTCAAGAGGTGAAGTTTTTTATTATCACAGAGCAAAAACTTTAGGGCAACCATGTCGAGTGAAGATATACTGATGGAGGAAAGTGGCAG